>JAJAGP010002318.1:20000-121637 GCA_025084515.1 Ancistrus triradiatus | reverse complement strand
TATTAAACCATCCATACTGTAGCTTATATGCAGATCCAGAGCTAGGTTCTCTCTCAGAACAAATGGGAGCAGGAAAACAAAAATAAAAGAGAACAGGAGAGATGCCTGAGAGACTGGATAATGTGGCAAAAGCTAGTTGGCTAACACTGAGGCTGAAGTGAGGGCGGAAATCGATCTTCCTCAGCGTGTGATGAGATGATGACAGCAGATATGCAGCAGAACAGAAGTGCATGTATATATTTCACTCTTTCTCTCGGCTCTGCATAAGCGTAGGTCAGATGAGGATGTACCCTCTCTTTTTCGCTGAGGCAGTTCAGAACAAACGAGCCTTCTTCTTCAGATCGTTTCGCTTCCACAAAGCCAAGCGGTCGAACTGTTGGATGGTCATCCCGAACACCTGGAAGAACTCGTCCGGTGACAAGTGCCTCTGAAACAAAGGGGGTGAGGGAGAGATTATTAACATTTGAAGTACGTCACAGATTTCTGGAAATTTATTGGATGGTTGCAAAGCAGAAAATCTACCCAAGTGCATGGAAACTTGTCGATCGGATTATTGACCAAATCTGATTCCACTAAGTAGTGTAAGCTACCCTTAAAGTGCATGTAGTGCACCTACGTAGGGAGCAGGAAGTCATATGAGCTACAGCCTCAACTCTGCAATATTTCAAAACCAATTTTTAGGACTGGTCAAAAAATGGCTATAGAGGTGATTTTTTTCAGTTTTCATTGGGTAGGCAGATGATTCCTCTGGGTGGGCTGGAGAGAAATCATCTGCCCACCCAGTGAATTTTTTTTCAGTTTTCATTGGGTGAGCGAGTGGCATGGTGGCTCGGTGGGTAGCACCGCTGCCTCAGAGCAAGGTCCTGGGCTTAATCCCAGGGTGGAGCGGCCGGGTCCTCCCCATGTGGGTTTACTCCAGGTGCTCCAGTTTCCTCCCACAGTCCAAAGACATGTGTTAGGTTAATTGATTACGCTAAATTGGCAGTGACTTGAGTGTATATACTGTATATGACCAGACTTGATGTAACCTTGCGTGTGTCACTGAAATGGCCACTGATGCTGATAGCGATGTTAAATAAACCAAACAAACAAACAAACATTGGGTAGGCAGATAGTTCCTCTGGGTGGGCTGGAGAGGAATCATCTGCCCACCCAATGAAAACAGAAAAAAATAAAAAATAAAAAATTGCCCACGCCAGCCCACCCATAGATACGTCCCTGGTGGCAGCCCATCACAGGGTACATGTGCACACACACACGAGACGGCAACTGACCTAACGCATGTTTTTGAAACGTGGGACAAAACCAGAGTACCCAGAGGAAACCAACAGACACAGGACACACACAAACACAGGCTGTGGCCAGGACTCGAACCTGGGTCTTTGGAGCTGAGGCGCGACAGCTCTAACCACTGAATCATCCACTCTATAATAATAATAATACTACAGTAATTTATTTGTCCTGATTTAACCCTGCTTATTGGTCAGGGCCACAGCATGGTCGTTGGGTACAGGTGGAAATGCACTCTGGATGCCTGATCGAGCCAGAAGCCACAGCTTGGATTGAATGTGGTGGGCTAGCAAATTGCCACCCAGGCGCATATTCTACAAACTTTCAACAATTTAACATTATACTACAAACATGTAGAAACACTTCAGTACTCCTGAACCGAGCAGGCACATCCACTGTACAGCACATAATGGAAGGTGAACGTCCAAAGAAACCGCAGTGCCAAAAGGGAACTCGAACCCTAATCAGCTCCGATCTCATAAACAGACTGTAAGTGCTGAGTTTGCTCTGTTAGCAGCATCTGCATGCACTGAATTTCATCCCGGATTAAAGAATGGAACAGATGACATAATGATGACAATTACAACAGTCTATCCCCAGATGTAACTCATAACTTCTTACAGACATCCAGAGCCTTTGTGTCTGTGTTTGGCCGTGCAGGTTTCGAGCTCGGCGCGAGGACCGAGTGAACCCGCGATGACTGGAAAGCAGGAGAAGCTTTTTGAGCATGAGCAGATATTTGCTCAACGCAAAGAAAAAGTGTAGATTTTATTTTAATAACCAGAACTTCTCGCTACGACTGAATTTGAAATGACATCATATTAACTCCAGTTGTGTTTTAGTCTTTTTTGGACAATTTTACTATTTCGTAACTATGTTTTTTGTCATCTGACTGGCATAAGGTTATGACTTTGTCCAGACAATGCCTAGAAATACACTAAATTAATGAGAACGGGTTTAACAAAACTGTAGGTAATTTGTTCAAATCTGTATCAACTCTCATATTCCGGCCAGATCTGACCTGCTGTAGAAGATGTATGGAATTAAAATTAGTGCAAATTTAGAGATAATGAATAGGAAGGAGTTGCTTTCCGCTTTATTTAGTTTTTCTGTGTATTTAAACTATTACTATGAACTTATCAGTTTAGAGTACGGAACTGAACAAGAGTATATTGTATGGATACAAGTCAGTTATTTATCAATGTGGTGTGTACATACAACATCTAAGCCACCCAAGCAGGTCGGGCCCCTTTTTGAGTCTTGGTCCTACCAAGGTTTCTTCCTTATAGCATTTAGGGAGTTTTTCCTTGCCACTGTCGCCCTAGGCTTGCTCAATCTGAGATTGGCCTTATAATTTAAATTGTAAATCTACTTTGAGACAATGCTGCATTGTAAAAAGCGCTATAGAAATAAAGCTGACTTGACTTGAGCTGATTATCATCATACAGTACTTGAACAATAACTTGACCTTAGAATTCCTGCACGAGTTGGATTGACGTTTAATTAAAAATAAAACAGCCAAACGTTTTCGCCAGGGTTAGAGGGTGTAAACTCGAGGCATTCCAGAGCCGAATTGCATCAGACTTTGCTGGGACAGATCCAGGTCGTGGGAGGTAAAACAACAGCTTTTATGTGGCTTTTCTGGACCTCTAGGAAGATGAAACTGCTGAACTCACCAGGGCTTTGAGATACATTTGAGACTGTGTGCTGTAAGGATGAGAGCATGAATGCATGACTGTACGCTTTCTCACAATGAAAACAGACAGACTGCCCTAACCAGAGCAGTACAGACTTCAGACAGACAAGTAAACACACACACACACACACGGATTAGCCAAAATATCTGAAGCATCCAGTTCATGTTAAGATGGGTGACAGGAGACAAATTGATGTCTATGAACCCAGAGTTTCAAAGCGTGGCATTACACACAGATCTGCTCATTTTCCTCCCACAGCGTATCCTGGTGCCAGATAAGGTTGCACACACATGCGTACGCCCCCGGTCATCCTAACCAAACCAGATAACCTTTTCCATAGCTCCGAAATCCAGTTCTAATGGTCGCTTGGGGTTAGCACCGGTCAGTGGCTACATGGTCCCATTCTCAGCAGCAGGTGCTGCACTGTGTGTTATGAAACATTCCTCCCATATCCAGCATTAAAAAGCTCTGTGACCCATTCCCCAGCAGCTTCTGTTGTTTCAGTAGGTATAACCTTCTTGAAGCCTCCCAAATCCAATACATCGAAGATGAGAACTGATTGTTCACTCACCATTCAACACGTCCCAGAGCGTAACATGGATAATTATAATAAGAAAATCATCATTATGGTCGTAATGTTTTGGCACATCGGTGTATCTATGAACACACAGGTTATTTTACACCACAGCTGCTCCAACATCTGAGGTAAGGAACACAGCTGATAAAGCAACAGCTCGGATTTCAGTCTGAGGTTAATGAAGTTCAGCCCCATCTCCTTCAACCTGAACTCATCGCTCTGTCACAGCACCATGCTGTGGTGAGGAAATTGTTGAGGGTATCTAACTGCTGATGTTCAGCACATTCCGGGCTTTTCCAAAATAAACATAACGTACCCGCATACCCAACGCTACCGTTCAAAGAAATGGTTCTCATTACCGACTCAAAGCCCAAAGAAACAATAATTTAACACTATCAAAACTCTACAGAGCCCTGAACATCAGAGCGAGAGGAAACCTGGGTCAAAAGCTAACAATGAATAATATCACTTGGCAAACTGGCATTATATCAGCCCTGGGATTTACTGCATAACAGCACCAACCGCAGTGTGTCAGGTACGGATTCCAGCAGTGTTTTTCAGCCAGCTCTTCTACTAACTGGGTACAAATTAGCTCGAGTTGTTTCACCTGCCATTGGACTGTCATTCCCACACTTATGGAGAAAGAACATCTGTGTTATTATGACATTTTTGGTAGGGGAAAGACTGACTGGACAGACACCAACAAATCTTGCATTAATTCTGAGCCACAAAGCCATTATTTGGATCGTTCCACTTTGCGAGGCGGGGGGCTGCTATATATTCAATGCTAAAATATTATGTTTAAACCATATAGTGTTTATTGTTTTTACTTTTTTCAGACTCTCATCAGAGTCAAGCTTCCATTAAAAACCAACAACTTTTTTACTGTTTTTAGGGGGCTAAAACACCCCTCAGATAAGGGGTGCTAGAGAGGCCATGGGCTAGACACACCTCTGGTTGTGATGGGATTGAGGTTTGATGGTTATGAGGAGGTATGTTGTTTTGCAATACCAAAGACTGTGATTTCTTACTTAGCATATAAGGTACTGGACCACGGACCAGAAGGTCCTTGAGTGAAATCCTTAACTCACAATTTCTCAAACAAAACATAAATGTAAAATTTACAAATTTACCATGAGTTAATAAAATCCCACATTTGATTGCTTCATGGATTTAAAATTGTGGGAATAAAGATATCTCAAAGCTCACTAATCCCTGAAGCCAGGCAGTGGTGACTCAGTGATTTTGGGTCTGACTTACTCATTGGAAAGTTATGAGGTGGATCTGCCAAGCTTTCAATGAGCGTGTTTACGTGCACTTAATAATCCGATAACTGCAGAAAATCAGATTGTCAGTAACCTGATCAACAAGTTTCTGTGCACTTGGGTAATCAGATTATGGGAAGCCTCTGGGTTTACATTTCTACATCGCAACCAGCCAACAATCTCACAGAAGGATGCCACAAACTTATTATTTTTATAGCTATTTGTATTGTTATTTTATTCAAATTCTTTATTTCCTCGAGCATATAATGCATTTCAGAGTCTTCCCAAAAAGTGTTTGGCAGCCATTTTGCGGGTACTGCATTTGATGTCAGGGTTGCCAGATCCCGCGGATGCTGGGCATCAGGCAGCAGCCAGCAGTAGCAATGGACTACCTACGACTAAATTTGCAATCCAATAAGCAGAACAGCAGTTATGAGGGGGTTAGGAGCAGCTTTACCTCAAGCCTGGTGCGATCCACATCACGTGGCAGCTTCACTCGGACTCTGTGAGTCACGGCAAGCATGTCATACGGGTACACCTACAACCAGACAACACAAAAAGACCCACATTTACGTATCAACGCTGCTTTAGGATGAACATTATCCAGATAATATCATAAGGAAATTAGGTCACACTCACCTTGTATTCTGCAAAAAGAGAAAATGGAGACAGACAGGGGAGAAACAGGGGGAGACGGCATCAAAATTTGCATCAGTCCGACCCAAATAAAGCATAAACTTGGATTTTACATCAATATCTGGTATATTTTAAAACATATTTAACAACAGCTCAACAACACGTCCACGTGCAACATAATAAACTGCATCTAGCCCATGTTCACTAACATATTTTTAATTAATTGGCTATATGCATGCACACACAAGTATATTTCACCTCTCATTGCTCCCCAGCTGGAGTCCTGATCATCCTCCCCCAGATCTGCCGCCTAAAAGAGGCAGAAAAAAACGAATCAACTCAACCACTGCGAATGCTGCTTCTGTCCGCTGATTCTGCGAATCTGTTCATGAAAACAGTCTGCTGAGGTTGCGCCTTCATTTCCCAAGGTTACAGGTCGCAGTTTAATGTAAACAAGGAATACAATGTTTGGCCTTAACAGGCCTACACACACACTGCTCTATGGGTCGATTTCCCTCTCACACACTGCGGCCTTTGTGTTGCAGTGTGAGGGAATTCTAAGAGCTGGAGAAACTGTTTAGCTTTAGACCCCGTTCCTCTCAGTGGGCTCATGCTCCAAGTTCAACTTTATTATTTGCTTTTATTAAAATCCTAGGCTGCCCGAGGAGGTCGGGTCCCTTTTTGAGTCTTGGTCCTGCAAAGGTTTCTTTCTTATGAAGTTTAGGGAGTTGCCCTAGGGGTGCTCATTTAGGACTGTGGATCTAGATATTTGTAAAGCTGCTCTGAGACAATGCTCCACGGTAAATGCTCCAGTGTTATAGAGATAACCCATCCCATGTTTTCTTCTGACTGTTTACGCAAGACAAAATGGCAAAGATATTCCAATAAATTCGGTGACGGCTCTGTGCCAGTTAGACAATCAAAACTAACATGAGGTTATTTTTATGACTCATCTATTTAATTTACTCGGTCTCCGTGTGTACCTGCTCTATAAACACCAAACACGACCCACCACTGAACCTCGAAGCCAATCATTTCAAAACACATTAGCTATTTTGCTTAGAGTGATGTCATTTATTTGCGACATCGTCCGCTACCCCTAAGAGTTAGACAACATCTCGGTTTTCACATCACTATATGCCAGTGAGCTAAGTCTGACCATCTGCAGATGTTATGATGACATCTTTATGCTGCGTTCGAAGGATATGAGTTTGGAGGGTAAAATATATTTACAAAGTCAAATTCAATATTTACTGCGTTTCAGTTAAATCCTACATCTAACAGACTAAAGGTTTGGTCCCTCAGATGTATAATGAGATCTCTTTTGGACTGAACTTTTTTAATCATCTTTATACTTTTGAACTCTTGTTCAACTGGATAACGATTGCTGTTTTGCAAACGTGTTCTTGATGTCTTTATACAGTCTTGGTTAAGACCTTAAAGCATCTTCAGGACAGTTAGAGATAACCTCAAGACGACCACCTTAAAGCTACTTGAGGATATATATTTTTTGTAAAACGTGCTGCATGAGCACATTACACTTCTTGAACCAATGCAAATCCTGGCTGTCCCTAAATAAGGGAGTAACACACCTGCAGCTGCTAATCAAGCAATCACTTGCAATGAGCAAACCTTCTGGGTCTGTTGTTGATTACACGAGTTATTGTGCTACAGGGGTGGCGCTTCCAAATCTTGCACCGGTTTCTTAGCTACTTTTATAAGGCATGTGTAATAGAAGGTCCAGGAATCCATCCCAGAAAGCAAGATTTGTGAGCTAACAAGATATCACTCGGGATTCAGCTGGATTTTTCATCTTTTTCAAAGACAGAGACCCAGTTCCGCTGACAACTTGCTAAGCTAAGCAGGACAAAGCTAAGCAGGGCAAAGCTAAGCAGGACAACAGCAGACTCCGCTTTGCCTTTCACTTTTTAATCTGCAGCTTCAACAAACTTGCAGCTTTTCAATTTTTTTGTGGTTACTTAATGAGAGAAATGCGAACAGCGAAACGTTACAGAGAAAACTATAACATTAGAAACTGTGTACAATACCGCCACCTACTGTACGAGACAAGAACGGATTTCTGATCGAATTTCATAATCCCAGTGGCATTCAAACGGTTTAGCCCCGCACAAGCCTACAAATAACACCTTCCACGAACATTGCAGTATACACTCACCGGTCACTTTATTAGGTACACCTCCTTGTTTCTACACTTGTCCATTTGATCAGTTCTACTTACCATAGAGAAGCACTTAGTAGTTCTTCAATTACAGACTGTAGTCCATCTGTTTCTCTAAATACTTTGTTCGTCTCCTTTACTCTGTTCTCTAATGGTCAGGCCCCCACAGAACCAGTACAGATCAGGTACTATTTGGGTGGTGGATCATACTCAGCACTGCCCTGACACTGATGTGGTGGAGATGTGTTTGTGTGTAATGCTGGTATGAGTGGATCAGACAGCAGTGCTGCTGGAGCTTTTTAAAAGTCCATTGACCATTAAAGAACACAGTAAAGGGGACTAACAGAATGAACAGAGAAATAGACTACAGTCTGTAACTAGTACTACAAAGTGCTTCTATTTGGTAAGTGGAACTGATAATGGACAATGAGTGTAGAAACAGGGAGGTGTACCTAATAAAGTGGCCAGTGAGGGTGTAAACACTGACATTTTCCATATTAATCACAAAGCAGACAAAACCATGCAAGTACAGGGTTCTTGTTTCCCTTTTTGGTCATATTTGTTCATACGAAATCTCCCATCACAGTTTGAATATCTTTACATTATTATACGTAATGTACAGAAACCTTAATGTTAACAAAACAACTTCTCCATTTCCGCCTCCTGACCTGATCAGCACGGCACCATGTCATTTCCAGTTTATCAAATATGCATTCTTCTCCCCCGACTACTTAAAGGCAGCTACATATTCAATTGTAAAGGGCTGGCATGGACGCATGTTTTCATTCCTACTACAAGCAGCAGCTGGAAAACATCCTAACTGAGTTCTACTGATTTGATCAGGATCCATGTGTGTGATTAGAGGCTCTTCACGGCTGGGACGGTCAGTGTCAGGCCAGGATCGAACCAGATTCCTCATCTCTGAGGCAGGGAGTGTGTACGTGACCACAGATGTTACACCCAGTACACACGTGTGGAGAGAGATTAAAGACAGATGTAGAAGCTGGACATGGCCTCTTACACCTCACAGTTCATAAGAGTCAGTACTAGAGCACGTCTCTCTGTGCGAATGCGTTTACCTTGTAGATACCATTCTGGCCATAACCGGGAAGAGAAGCGGATTTGTTGTAGGGGAAATCTGTAACAAGAGACAGGAAAATGTTCAGGTGGATTACAGTTCCGATTTCACCTGGGTAACACAATAATCGCTGGTATGGTCTGATCGAAATTTCATTGTGTTTAATCTATTCAACAATCCCATTTTACTCACTACTCAGACCCAAATATATACTTCATGCTTTCTGCTCTGTATGAGGCACTGTTAAATTATATTGGAGTCATGCAACCTCATTCAGTCCAGATCCAATCAGAACGCCTCCTCTGGTACTGATATGTTCTTTAGTGCATGTCATTTAAGAAGAGAGGATCACTGATTGGTCACTCACTGGGCTGAGACATGTCTGTGGGCAGGCTGTGAGTGGACGTCCTTGGGTCCATGTCTGGAGACTGTCCATCACTCACACTCTTGAGGAGCGTCCAGCTGGTTCTGGTCTGCAGGTGGATTCGTAGCAGATTAACGGAAACGCGTGTGGAAAAGCAAAGGCATGCATGCGAGAGGTCTGATTAGAAAATGTAGTGCTCACCTTCCTGTCCACATCATCATCCTGCCAGGATGTTCTGGAAGCTGCACAGAAATCATGGAGTTACAATCCATCAAGAACGAGTGATACAAACACTATATGGCCAAAAGTATGTAGACACCCCTTTGAATTAGTGAGTTCTGTTCTTTCTGTCACACTCACTGCTGTAACACGTTTATAAAGTGAAGCATACAGGCATGGAATAGCCTTGGACAAACAGCGGAAGGAGAATGGGAGCACCTCAATGACTCCATACGGGATGTTCATAGATTTCCACTGTACATTTGCAATTATTTAGCAGAAGCCCTTACCCAGAGCAACTTATAGTTCAATCAGTTATGGGTTAAGGGCATTACCCAAGAACCCAACAGTGTCATATACAGTATCGTCTCAGGCCACCATTAGATTAGATACGCCATTGTCTTAGCAGTGGTATAATAACTATTTACAATTATTTATCAGTCTCTTCATTCAAATTAAAGTAGAAAATCTGAAAATTTGCATACAGTATTAAAAACAAAGTAAAATAAGAAAACACAGGTCCTCTAGGCTACAGTGGAAAGTATTTAGTGTGACCTCCCTTTACACTCGAGCAACAACAGGATCTGGCAGCTTCATCAGGATGCCAAGTTGATCCGTTCGAAGAAGCTTGATCAGGACTAGTCTTTCTGGAAGGGTAGCAGCCAAGAATCCACTTTTTCAGAAAAGGAACAGGGTGAAAAGGCTAAGATATGCCAAATCTCACCAAGATTGGAATGAAGATCAGTGGAAAAGAGGATTTTGGAGTGACGATCGTGCTCAATGTATTATATATTGTCATTACACAGTTAGTAAAACAACAAATCTAATGGTGGCCTAAGACTTTTGCACAGTACTGCAGACGTTCTGGACTCTAACTGCTAGGCCTCCGCAGGCCCAACTTTCTAGCCTGCCCTCCTAAAGCAGAGTCTATTCACTAATGTTTTGCAAATTTGAAGGAAGCAGTGGAACCGTAGTGGTGCACCGGTTAAGGTACTGGACTATGTACCTGAAGTGGCACCCCAAAACTGCCACTGATGGGTTCTTGAGTAAGACTCATAACACTCAGCTGCCTGTATTATAGCTTGTAAGTTTATGTCAGTTGTAATTCGCTCTGGATTTTTGTCAAATGCTGTCAATGTACATGTAGACATGACAGTCTTGCACAGAGCCCTGACTCACTCCATTAGACACCTCTGAGATAAAGTGGAACGCCAAGAGTGAGTCAGGCCTTATTGTCCAACATCAGAGCCTGCCCTTCTAGTCATATTCCAAACACAAAGCCTTCTCAGGTGAATGAGAGCTGTTGTAGCAGTGCGCAGGAACAAACTCCACACCAACATATTCCATGTAACTTTTGGGTGTCCACAAACATTTGGCTATAGTGTGTACATTTTGGCTATCATGCAACGTGCTCCACAATGAATAAAAAAACCCAAAAAAAACCCACAAATGAATATCAGATAATAATCCTACTGAATATCAGATACTGCCTTAAACAGATCTAATATAACTTTATATTTTAGAATGACTAGAAGAAACATCAGGGCTGCACAATTTTAATCACCATTAACCAATTAAACCCTGCTTACACAATACATCTGTGCATTCCTGCAATTACAGTCTACATAATAATTACAGGTATTACATTACATTTAGAATGGCCTGACTTTACAAAAGAATCCAATAATACACAATAAATACATAAGCAAAACTGTAGTCTGAATTTAGATTGTGTTTCTTTTTGAATTGTGAATAAATGACATGAGATATTCAGTACTTTGTTATAAAATATGCTTTGTGTTGATGTGGCCCAACTGTAGCTTAATGTACAGTGGTGCTTGAAAGTTTGTGAACCCATTTTCTATATTTCTGCATAAATATAACCTAAAACATCATCAGATTTTCACACAAGTCCTAAAAGTAGATAAAGAGAACCCAGTTAAACAAATGAGACAAAAATATTATACTTGGTCATTTATTTATTGAGAAAAATGATCCAATATTACATATTAGTGAGTGGCAAAAGTATGTGAACCTGGGCCAGGGCATCTGGGCAGGACAGCTTGCTATCATTGATGGAACAATGAATTCTGAATGATATCAGAGAATTCCAAAGGAAAATATCAGGACATCTGTCCATGAACTGAATATCAAGAGAAGGTGGGTCATGCAGCAAGACAACGACCCTAAGTACACAAGCCGTTCTACCAAAGAATGGTTAAAGAAGAATAAAGTTCATGTTTTGGAATGGCCAAGTCAAAGTCCTGACCTTAATCCAATGGAAATGTTGTGGAAGGACCTGAAGCGAGCAGCTAATGTGAGGAAACCCACCAACATCCCAGAGCTGAAGCTGTTCTGTACGGAGGAATGGGCTAAAATTCCTCCAAGCCGGTTGGAATTCGGCCCGGAGCTGATCAACAGGAACTGATCACAGGACAGCTGAAAGCAAAGGTTCCACTTACTTTTGCCACTCACCAATATGTCATATTGGATAATTTTCCTCAATAAATAAATGTCCAAACATAATATTTTGTCTCATTTGTTTAACTGGTTCTCTTTATCTACTTTTAGGACTTATGATAAGTTTTTAGGTCATAATTTATGCAGAAATATAGAAAATTCTAAAGGGTTCACAAACTTTCAAGCACACTGTAAGTGTTTTAAGCATGTTAAAGGGTACTCCCACACTAACTATGATGCTCTCCTGATGCACGCTCGGCAGTGTGTGATGTAGGGGAGTAATGCAGTGAGGAAAGGCGTGGTCATGGCCGCGGTCGTGTGTTTTTAGCAGGTTTAATGGTAGACTATGCTATGAAATGCTCAAAGTATATTAAAACTCCTCGGTCCACAATTAAACTTCAGCTTGCAGTGGATTGGAATGTATCCCCACTGTAAAGAGTGGAATACCTGTAATTAAATTACACGATTAATGTTTTTAGGTTGAACCTGGCTTATTTGTAATCACAGTTGAGCTGCCTAAACACATTAGGCACTCATACCTATGGGCTGTGTCTCAAAAGGTCCCCTTCTCAATGTCCTCAATGTCTCAATGTCCCCCTTCTGTGCCTACATTGTTTTGATACATGCTTAATAACCCAGGTAAGGAAATCCCCTAAATTTGAATCAGTTCACAGACACACGGTTTTTGCCGACAAAAGTGACTTTGCAGGAAGAAGGGGACAAAATAACACCTCAAACACTTCGTTTGGTATCCCTGGTGCTAAAACGTCTAATGTGTTGTGAGAAGAAATATTAGAAATTGGTAAATCGAGCCACATTTTTTAAATGTGCTGCAGGCCTGAAACGCAGGAATGGAAGTTTATTAACAAATAAAATAAAGTTGACCAGAAAAAGAAAAGAAATATCTTGGGTTCATACTGTCTGCAATGAAACAAAAGACAGAGTAAATGTAAGAAACACTGTGTTGCTTTTTTGTTGTTGTTCGTTTTCTGTAATTTCCATACAGTCCCAGCTTTTTCTGATTTTCTGATTTGGGGTAAACCACAACCTACTAATCAAAACACGAGAGTAGCATCTATGGCTGACTCATTTGCATTCGTTTGTCAAGAATAAAAGCATGAGATCGTGTTTTCGGGAGACAATAAGATGCAAAGACCAAGTGGAAATGGGCTCCAAAAGTATTTACACCATCACCAGTCCTGTTCCCTGTTAGCTAACGGTGCTCTATATGGTATTAGAATGTAATGAATAGTGATCAGGGGACCATTTTAGACCCAGCCCATAACTACGAGTGCGTCAGAGGGTTAAGTGTTTACATTTACCACCATAACTTTGATAGCACTGCTTTCTGTACGCCTAAATAGCAAACAAAATGACGGATTATCCTTTTATCTTTTATCGTGCAGCCCTAAGTAACAAGCATTTAAGAACCATGACACGACTCAGTAACACTCACAAATAAAACATACATATGATTTAAAAAAAGACAACGTACAAATGACCAAAACCACCAATCAGATACTCAAACTCGTACTCAGCACAGTGACTTACTTACAGATGGGTCTTAAAACAACCACCATGAATTACACAGATCTTCCACTGCCCACCCAAAGACAGTACGATGAATCAGCCACAGATACAGTGTGATATCAAAGCCACATGAAGACAATAAAACGAGATGTTGTAAATAATTCGACGGAGCCAAGAAAGGAGAAAACATTGTGTCTCTGCTGTGTTTCCATGTCAGAGCTGGAACGGACAGGGGCAGTCAATTTTTCTGAAAAGGCTTAATTTTGTAATGAAAAAAGCAAACTGTACCGACTGCATTAAACCAGAACAGCGTTTAGACTACGTTCCATCTGTATTACAGTTTACATGCGTCTTACGTATTTAAATCTGGTTTCATACATAATCTGTGTCACAGTCTGAGATGGAAACCCCAAAACCAGAAGAAAGGATCAGAGTCCAATGCCAGCAGCACACCACCATACCGCTGGCATCATGCGGCAGAGCATGCAGAGGATTATGGCCATTACAGAGAGTGAACTGTACCATGCTGTTTGTAGATAGGGGGTTTTCTATAGATATTATCTTTGGCTTTAGAATCTGGAATGGTAGACAGAGAGAGCGTGACAGAAGCAGAGATGAAAGAAGAGAGGAGAAGAAAGAAAAGAAGCATGAATAAAGAAGCATGATGGAATTCTAGAATCGCAGTATTACAAGGTTTCTGTAAAGAACATCTGTAGCTGTATTCGGGTTAAGCATTGCAGACTATAATGCGAAAATGATTATGATTGAACATGCAATCAGCAGCTCGCCGCCTTTTTCTCCATCCAACTTCGACTCTGAAGACTTTTAAATCATTACAAGGGTACAAATGAGGAATTATTAAAGCACAACAGGATGGCCAACAACCGAATGTACACGTTTTTTTAGACAGGCAGCCAAAAGATTTGTTTGCTGCTTTAGCCTTTATCCTAAAATCCTCTCTGGGTGGAATATTCAAGCTGTTCAGGACTTCTGCTTCCCAGGACACAGTTCCATATGAGTGTTTATCTTTTCAAAAAATATTAACTACATCCAAATTTGTTATACAGTACTGTGCAAAAGTCTTAGGCCACCATTAGATTTGTTGTTTTAGTAATGGTATAATGACCATGTAACTTGGATTCGTCACTCCATAATCCTCTGTTCCTCTGATCTTCATTCCAATCTCTGTGAGCTTTAGCATCTTAAACTTTTCACCCTGTTCCCCTTCCGAAAAAGTGGTTTCCTGGCTGCTACCCTTCCAAAAACACCATTCTTGATCAAGCTCCTTTGGACTGTAGAAGGGTCAACTTGAAGACTGCTTATCCTCAAGTTTAGGAGGGAAACACCAAATACTTGCCTATATAAGCTGTTTGTCTCATTTTGTATTCAGTTTTCTAATTCTGCATACATATCTTGTATTCTAATAAACAGACTCGGAAATAATTATATATGGTCATTATACCAGTATCAAAACAAATGGTATGCCTATTCTAATGGTGGCCTAAGACTTTTGCACTTTGGCTTGGAAATAAGAAACAGCAGTTCCTGAGAAGTTCAAACCTGCGCTGGGCTTGCAAAGTGGACGCCTGAGATGGACTGGCACCCTCTCCAGGGTGCATCTCCATGCCAGACTCTGGAAAGCCATGCAACCCAGGACAGCCAGTGGCCAAGGTGGGCTAGGACCAATCGTACCCATGTGACAAACCCGTGTCCATGGCGGTGGGCTAAGGACCTGAAGCTGCCTCAGAGGAGCTCTCAAACCATGCTGATGATGTTAAATTCCAAGGCAGGATAGTCAAAGACGGGATTGAAATCTTTTATTCAGGTATCATTTTTCAACATTTCAGAAGGACGCATATTATAATAATAAATGGAGTAAAAGTGAAGAACTGAACACAGCACGGCTGCCTCACTAGATCATGTCATCCCAACCTTCTTTTAACCTCAACTGCTTCCAAATGACCGCCATAAACTAAAGGGAGTGATCGTTTGGAATGATTACTCATTTCTAACACAACACATGCAGATCGTTTTCCCAAGCTGCTCCAGCATCTGCCAGCGATGGAAACAAAAGACTCATAAAAAAAAAAGGAAGGACAATAAACCGATGGATTTATTTGCACAAAAGGCTGGCAGAGCCCTATAGGATGGAGACAGTTGTGTGTGTCTGAATTATATGATCTCATGGTGCCTCGGTCCATAGCTATGAAAAATTTATCCAGAATATCAACATGTTACGAAAAGACTGCAGACAAAAACAGATTGTGGTACTTAAACATTTTTTCATGATGCATATGCATCACAGTGCACTGTTTTGCAGACGTCTTACATACAAACGGCGTACCTGTGTTAGGTAAATGCAAGAATTTCTAGCACAAGGAAAGGAAGATCTAGCACAAGGAAAAAGATTTTACCATCCAATCAGTTACAGTGAATAATGAAGAAAAGAACAAAGAAAATCACCGGCTGTCTGATGATACCACAATGCTTAGATAAGTGCTATTAAGTTAATATAGTGGGATTATGACCAGAATATCTGCCAATTCTCACAAAATAACAGCAGCGCTGCTAGCCGAAACTGGCCCTGCACAGTCTTATGCAAAAGTATTTGCACCCCAGCCCAAGAGACGTGCTTTATTATAACCTCGGCAGGAAAAATTACATAGAAACACATTTCTGGGCATTTTAATGACCCACTATTAAGTCATTTCAGTTCTGAGACACTAGTAGATCATCTGGAAAGATGCCCAAATGAAAATGTACGACCAGTTATGTGTCTGTGTGAAGCCTGACCCAGCTGGAAGGCACCACCCAGACAAGAACCTGGGTTAATGTGGTGGTGGGCTAGCAAGTACTTTGTTTCTGTACGCAAGTCAATTTTTAGGTATCTGTACTGTGAAGCTGTGTACTGCTGCCACCTCTGGAACTGCCCCTGCACCACCAAACATGTATTCAACTGATTTAATTGTGCGTTAAAATATTCATATTAGTTTGATCCCAGCAAAGGACATGCAAAACATATCATATGCCCAAAGCAAAGCCACACAAATCTGTACTGAGCAGACTGTGTTGGTAAACTGTAACACCACAGTTATAAAGGATGCAGAGAGGCTGGAGTCTTACCTGGTATGTGGAAATGTTTAGGTGCAGACACATACGTAGAGGAGGGAGATTTGCCATCGGAGTAGGTGGAGAAGCTGGGGGTACTGCGACCACTTTCACTGCCTCCAGGGGTCAAAACGAGGGCAGATACACACAGGGAAAAGGGAAGGGAGGTGAGAGAGCAAAGTTAATACTTATTCATGTTCCGAAATCAATACAAGCACACCTTATGGTTCAGCTGGCTAAAGGTCAGTGCAGAATCACCAAAACACAGGGCTGTTCGGTTCTGTTCATTTTTTATAGTACTTTTAAAAAGGGACAAAGCAGCTTTATAAGAATCTAGACCTCAAATGAGCAGCCAGATAAGACAGCAAAAACATGAGAAGAGCCAGGTTCAAATGGGTTCCATCCCCTTCTGGGTCAAACCAGAGTTGTAGGTTAAAAAAAAAAACCCAAATAATTTCCATAATGTGTTCAAATACATGTTGTGAATGTGTTATATCCGCACTCACACTTCCTCGAAATATAACCTTTCTACTGACTTTTCCATGAGGAACAATTTTTGGACCATTATATTAATACAGTTGTGGTGTACAACACTTAACACTTAAGGTGTGAGTACTGTTTTATTTCAGCTGCACCGGTTATATGAATTTACTCAAATGTTCGGTTGACATTAAGCACCGGAGCTGGATTCATCAGAATATGTGGAAGCAAGTTACATCATGTTCATTTCTTTCTAATACCACTGTAAGAACAGGACAACACAACAGACAGTAACAGTCTTCTAGGGTGATAAAAGACAAAAACTATAATTAAACTACAAAAATACATTTTAGTATCCTAAATCATTTGATTAACTTGTTAGCAGAAGGAAGAAATACTAGTTCTAATACGACCTGAAATATAGCAAAAAGATCATTCCTGATGTTTGTGGCCTAGATAGCCATTATCCATTCGAGTCATGCCAGTTTGTGTCCATTTTCATTTCCTGTCTTTCCGATCACCTCCTTGCTTCTGAGGCCAAGTGGCAGCCTTTCTCTTCTGTGCCCGTGTGCCCCTGCACCTGCCCTGCACCAGCTTTGTCTCATTTGCAGAGCCTGATAACTCCACCTGCAGCGAGTGCAGCTCTGTTCCCACCTCTGGACCTGACCCCAGACAGTAGGCAGGTTTCTACTTGGCCTGAGGCCATCTATACGGGCGGCCCCCGATTTCTGGACCTGTTCACGACCTGTCTATTGTTCAGACGGACTGCGCCTGAAAGTGTCAGATATTAAATCCAAACAAAAACTTGTTTAGCCAAGTCCGATGGTGCCTTCTGGCCATTTTCCCTATCATGTACAACTAGCAGTACCTGAGGGAGAGGAGGCTGGTTGGAGTGCTGCAACAGCAACCTCTGCCTGCACTGTGATTGAGTGATGTCCCATCCAAGGCATGCTTACACCTGTGCCCTGTATTCTTTGGGATAGGGGTTGGACCCACCCACTAACCCTGACCTACAACATGAATATACATTTTATACTAGAAATATTCATTATAATTACCTAAAACCAGGGACGATTCTAGGATCAGAGCTTTAGGGGTCCTGAGCACCCAATCAGACCAGAGACCCAGTTTTATTTTTGAATGAATAAAAGGACCCACCCTTGTGCAAGAAGAACCTCTGACTTTGTGGGTAGGGGAACACTGCAACTAGGAGAGTGGCTCTCTGTATTACTGCTGTATTTCTGTTGTTAAAATATTATACTTAAAACATACTTTCTATGGTTTCAAAATGTCTTCATCTTATCCGAAACAAATTTACGTTTTTGTTTTTTTTTAAAACATTGCTTTTTACTCTTATTTTAAAAAGGGACCAGACACGCCCATGCCTAAAACACATTGTTCAGAAAATTTAAAGCAATTGTGACAGAGGAAAGAGAATCGGCCACCATAAATATCAGCGCTCAAGTGATGCAGCAGTCTAATATGTTTGAGTCTGGCAATGCAACTGGCGATGCAACTGTAACCTTATAAACCAATAAAATTCCCAGGAAATATGGTGAATAGATACAGCAAGTGTAATCTGTTCTTCCCTGCACATTTATTCTTGCTGCAGGTCACCATTTGCTGGTGAAAAGAAGTGTTCGCTGACTGCGAGATGTACAAAGGCAGATGGGTTGCACCCGCAATGCTGAACGTCAAGAGTCTGGGGAATTGAGCAGGCAACCCAAATGTCTATAAGCTTGGCTATATTTAAAAAATATAAACTGTCAGCTCATAAACTTGGAGCTTTCGGAAAACTCCAGTTTTCTGTCTCGCATAGCACGAGAGTGTGACGTTCCTATGGAATCTTTTCATAAACACGATACATACGGCCTCATTTGAACCGACCAGTTGAACATTTGTGACAGTTTAACGTTTTTTCTCCCTGTTTTCATCATCACAGCACAGATGAGGTCAGACCACAATGACCACAACCTAGAAGAATGCACTGACACACTTAGCCAGCTGGATCATGAGGTCACTGGCACTTTCAGAGCCAGAGGCGATTCAGACCAACATTGTACTGGAGGAGAGGAGAGAGACCAACGAGAGCAATCAGAGGCACAAACGCTATATGTACAGTACTATATAGAAAAGCATGTTAAAAAGGAGGGAGCTCATTCACATACATACGCACTCACACAGTGTACACTGTGCTTATATGTACTCTACACACATACATGCACACATGATACGCAAAATGCAGTTAGTAAAGGACGTGTCAACGAGAAACTCGACCACCGAGAGCCACCAGAGGCAAACCTTCACTTCAGCACGGAGCCACTGTAGTACTCAAGTGGGTCACATATTTTTAGAGTCATATTTTGAATTTTTGCTGTATTGTTTGCGATGCACCAAAATTTCACACAGGTTATTATCAATTAAAGGAAGAGGCACTCAAACCCGATCGTTCTGAAAAGTGCTGTTTAGAGAGGCTGAGAAGAGCAGTGGTGTTTTAACCCTTGAAGGTATTTTCACCAATGCATGTCAGACATTTCATAAAGAAATGGTGGAAAAAGGGTAAAATACATGTCACCTTAGAGTAAATATGCAGCACTAAGTGTTTTACTGTAAAATGCAATGAGATGTTCAGTAAGCACGTCGCTCATAATTTATGTCATTCAGAAGGAAGACTCTGAGACGCCCTATTTATCCTTTTTGTTTATTTTTCTCTAAACTTATTCATCAATTATTTATTTTGACTAGGGCCACAAAGTCTGTAAAAATAATGATTTAAAATGTGGGGTTTTGTTTCATGTTTTTCCGATCAGCTTTGTATTAGACTCGGCACCATTCGAGTGCTCCTGTACAAATTCACTCATTTAAATCACTTCACAATCCTGGACAGACTCTAAATTAAGAATAAAGTGTTTCCTAAAGTTGGAATTCATGCTATATACTCACGTTGTAAGTACAGGTAAGGGCCGTTTAAGAAACAGCTGTACAACGTCCGTTCTCTTTAACAACCAAGTCTTAATTGTAACAAATAGTAGGAAAAAAAATCTGTCTCAACTCCGGACGTTGCAGTGCGTGAACAGCTGATAAAATTAAAACGATTTAGCATGTGTATTTTTACTGCCCAAAATATTACTCATGTCATATCTTGATGTTTTGTTTCATTTTTTAATTTAATTTATTCTCATGAATATTGTTTTTCTTTGCATTCACTAGTGTCGCAATTTTAGGCGTCTCAATTTTCTCTGCTCAAAGTTTGTACTCTGCTTAAACATTTAAAGTCTTTAAAAGATGATGTTGCCTGGTCTGTACATTAGTGTTTCTTCAAGTGGACTCATTCCCTCTTGATTGTGTGCAGCCAGCGAGGAATGTTGTATATGGTTACATTCCATTGTGCGCGTTGTGTTACTGTGTTCTGTACATGTTGTTCATAATATTGCATTTTCTCTAATATATTAGTCTACATATTATTACAGTATATTGTATTTTTATTTTTTTAAATATGTCTCTCTGTTAATATTTATTTAACTTCTGTTTATTGACATTTACAGCATTTAGCAGACGCCCTTATCCAGAGCGACTTACAATGGGTACAGTCTTACAATCCAAGCAATTGTGGGTTAAGGTCTTGCTCAAGGACCCAACAGTGGCAGGTTCGCAGAGATGGGATTTGAATCCTGGACAGTTACCCAGTCCAGTTTATTACCACAGTTATTTATTACTATAAACTTAATCATTACGTAACTTATAACATCTAAGCCAAGCAAACAGGTCAGGTCCGTTTTTCAGTCTTGGTCCTCTTAAGGTTTCTTCCTTATGAAGTTTAGGGAGTTTTTCCATGCCACTGTCACCCTAGGCACGAACAGTTTGGGATTGGGCTTAGATAATATACAATTTTAAAGCTGCTTTTGAGACAATGCTTCAAATCTGATTTGGACATTGCCTTGTATTGTCCACACAGCCCTTTTGGTCTTTTTAATACGTTACAGGAGTTTCATATTCTTTTTTCTTTATGGTACAGGGATTTTTGGTGCTGCCCAACTCCCCAGTCTCTCAACATTCCCCACCACATGCATAACCCCTCCATCAAAAGAGGACCGCCTCCATACAGGGCCTTCTATTAGATTATACACAAAGGATCATGGACCACACTCCCTATTTTCATGTGCCTTGCCAATGCCCCCGAGGCCTATCGACACAATCCCATGTCCAGCATTCCCTCCCTCAGACATTGCCAACTGTGTCTGTACAGCGCCCGGCCAGAGGCACTGATACTCAAACTCGAACTCTGGTCCCTGCAGTGGTGGATTAGCGTATTACACCATGCAGCCTTTACCTTTTCATCCTCATAATGTACACATATTATATATAATTGCTCCTATTTTAAACTCACGCTGAGATCAGGGGACGACCGACTAAACCACGACAGGGCCGAATGCTGAATATGTGGCTGCTCACCCAATAAATGGAGTACAGTAATAAAAGCTGAACACTTTCACGGTGTGTTAAAAGGTGGTTAGTCCCAGCAATCGAGCAAAGTCAACTGGCAGCAAGACCCCAAATTACGATTCCTACCCTTTAATCATCTCCCGAGACCTTTATTTTACCTCACGCGTCAACAGCGCTGGTCTGGCTGATTGAGTGATCCCTTTCCCAGATCTCTTTCTACACAACTGATTACACACTGCCTCTGTGACCACACCAAAGCATGCTTCGCATGAGGTAATCCACATTCCCGCTCTCGCAGTGACCCTCAGGTCTGAGCTGGCATTCAGTTTAATCAGAAACATCAGCTGAACATGGAAACACCACACAGTACAGGACAGCCCAAAACACGCAAGAACGTGGAGCAAAACAAGTCAGGGAAACCCCGCACGCCAGGTGCAATCTGGGATATTCAGCACAGAGCACGGCACTGGTGAGCACAAACACCACACTTACACAACCATACATGTTCCATCCGCACGTATGCAATCCTCTCGAAATTTCCCAGCACGCAGGTGCAGTTATTTTTAACGCTACAACATCAAACATAAACAATATCTCCATGCAACACAGAGGGGGGAACGTTAAAACATAAACATTCTCTACAGACACAATAACAACAAGCAGGAACAACTCAAACGGTCCAAAGGCGGAACCTTTAGGAACACCTACAATCCCACACTGATAGAGATACTGAAAGAGAGCGGGACCTGCGGGTCCAGGGATTTACCGTAAGGAGGCAAACTGAGGTGCAAGGCTGTCCTAGGTCTACTTTCAGACTCTCGGTCCTGTTTCAATTCTGTCTCAATGCCTGTTCAGGGAAGGTGGGCGGATAAGGACAAGGCAGTCATATCTCATTAGACGTTTCGCTGATCATCTCTAACAAACGCAGTGCACATAAACCAGATATTTGACGTGTCATTAGTGTTGCAGCTCAGCAGTGACAGCAACAGTTCCATGCACAGTGAGGCATTAGTCGGTTGTAACACACAAGGCCTGCAGGCGGCGCTCTGTACCTCTGAAGTAAGGGACGTAGTTGTGCTGTTGGAGCAAGGCCACAGTGGTGGGGTTCAGGGGCACTGGGGTATTTCTACCACCATTGTAGTTGGGGGGTAATGGAGAAGACTCCCTGGGACTAGCTTGGCCACCGTATCTACTGGCAGTGTACACTGGTAGTGAGTTGGAATTCCCGGGTTGTGGGGTGTATCTACCGCCCAAATATTGGTCTGTACAAGGGCACCAAAACCAGCAAAGTGACCACCATGGAAACATGAGATAGAATTTCTCTAAGGTTTTGTGTTTTGGGTTGAATAACAATGCACAAAATGTGGCTTACCCCAAATGTAGTAAATCAAAAACAAGACAAAGTTTTTTGAACTCGTGCTTGCTTTTTTTAGCTTTGAATGAAAGCTGCATTACTAACGGTTGCCAAGTCACTAAAGGGGCTAACCAAAATTATTTGGATTTCATAAAATAAAAAAAACCCCATAAAAGTCATGCAAATATTTTAAGACGGAACTGAAGCAAATGCCAAAACTCACACATATGAGCAATAAGAGCTGTTTTACACTCAGTCACTTCCTCTATAAACCTATACCTGTTTAAAACCAATTCAGGGTCACGGATGGAGCCTATTTGTGCACGCACACACACACACCCACACCAAACACACAACCACACACACACACACAGTAGGAAACCTTTAGATATGCCAGTTTGACCTAATGGATGTCCTTCAAAAGTCAAACTCTGCACGGGTAGCAAGCCGAGCCGGGATTCGAACCCAGGTCTGTATAGCTGTGGGGTCGAGAGCGAGAAGCACTGCTCCACTATTCACCATGGTTTTTCACAACGTTTTGTTTGTTTGTTTATTTGGTTTTATTTAATGTCTCTATCAGCATCAATGGCCATTTTAGTGACAGGACACACAAGAGATTAATCATATTCACACATTGGGCCAATTTAGCTTCAACAATTACAGTAGAACCTCCCCCGGAATTCAAGTTCACTGGTTCCAGAAGGCCATATGAATTCGGATGTGTTTGAAGTCGAAATCAAATTTCCCCATAACAAGCAACGTAAATAGGGATTAGTCCGTTCCCGTCCCGACCCCCAAATGTTTGTTTTAACGCCTATATTCAAATGTAAGTAATGATTAAAAGCATGAATAAGCAAAGGAATGTCAATACAATAATAATAATGAAATAAAAACATGAAATAATGAAAATAAAGTGAAACTTATAGCCACTAAGGCAAAAAAAAAAGTTTCGGCACGTCTCATAACTGGGACAGCTGTGCCGAGATTGAGGGGGTGTCTAAAATTTATATAGAAATTGGATGCGTCTGGCTTCTACAGTTCGATCTTTTAGCTTTTATCTTTTTTAGTCTTTTAGCTCCAGAGCTAAGAAAGCAAGCATTGGAAACCAATACATGCTTGGCTGATTGACATTTGAGAAAAGTTAGAAAACAAAAATAAGACAGTAAAAAAGATGTATCAATTAAAAAAAAAATCATACAAATAATGTCGATACATGTGGACACATGGAAAACTTAATTAATAAGATCTATAAATCGTTTCATTCTAAGCAAGATCACAAAAAACAGCCAGTAAACAAACTGTACACTGTAAAAGTGTGTGTGGGTGTGTGTGTGTGTGTTGGTACCTGGTCTACTGTAGGTCTGTGGAGAGCGAGAGGAGGAGTGTAGCGGGCCGTAACCCCCCAGTGAGCTATTGGAGCTGGGGCTTGGAGGGTCTTCTCTGACGGGGCGATTTTTTCCCCATCACCCTGGAATAAGAAAAGATACTAAAATGTTGAAGTTCAAAATCTACTTAAGACACCATAATCTAAACGCTAGCATGAAGTCACAGATGCAGTGCTCATTATTTATCATCAGATTTTCCTGATAACTGACACAGCATTACAATTTCCTAAAGAGAGCCTAAACTGAGACTTCATGGAGTCTGAGAGTTTTCTGATCGGTTAGATTTGCTTTACTGTACCTCAGTTGGAGATGGAGTGAGCAGCTGGGGGGACAGCAACTGAAGAAAGCAGGGGAGCGAGATGAGATTAGATGCAGCAGAGCTCAGCATGGGTGGAATGAGCATGGGTGGAATAAGAAGCACTGGACTTTGCGATTGATATTACAGCGCATTATTAGCCACTAAAATGAATATTTTGCATTAAACATACAGCGGTACCTCGGTTCTCGACCATCTCGGAACTCGTCAAATTTGGTTCTCGACCCATTTTGACTAGAAACGTGTCACGGTTCTTGTCGTTTGTTCGGTACTCGGCGCACTTGCTTAAATTTATGTTAGTCGAGCCATACAACAAAACTCGATTCATGATTCACTACACAGTGACTCAGATTCACAATAGCTCTTTCTCTGTCAAAATGTCCACTCTATTTATCGTGTTTTTCTTTTTTTGTACATCTACAGTACTGTATTCTTAGTGCAAAGGCATCTCATGGGTCCTAAAATGGTTAGTAATGACAGCCAACCTAAAGGAAAACAGGCACTGAATGCTCCAGAACACAGGCTGAAGTTAGTTTAGCAGCTATTCACCAGTAGAATAGCAGAGTTCACCAATAGAGTAAGTGTTTTCTTCTCGGTACTCATCGTTTTTTGGTTCTCAACAAGCCTTCTGGAATGAATTAATGATGAGAATGGAGGTACTGCTGTATATCAAACTGGTAATCACGACACCTCAGCATCCCTCCATCAGAGAAGTCGCGATGACATGAGGCGATGCAGGAAACAAAATAAGCCATGATGAAAATGAGGTTAATTAAATTTGATTAAAGTAGTATATGCGTTCTGCTGACGTTGATATGACTGTGTGTGTGCAACAGAAACAATTTCTCTAACATCTAACCTGAGCAAGAAAAATGTAATCAATCACATTTAACGTGATAAAATGGGTGAGATTATCTAGTGTTTGTGTACCTCTCCATAGGTTCTCTCCTCTGTTGGGTAGCTGACGTAGGGCGAGTATGAGAGCATGTCTGGCCTGTCAATGTTATAAATAGCCTTTATCTTCGGAATAGCTGCGAGGTCTTTATAATCCAGGAACTCATCACCCAGCTTTGCCTGCGCAAATGTACAAATATCACTTCTGAAAATTAGGGAACATGTCACAAGTCACCTGTTCAGTAATAAGCTGTAATATCTGGATCTTCTGAAGATCGTGGGAAGACCAAAAACAAGTTCTCTCTTATTTTTTTCCTGTATATTTGATGATATAGTATTGTATCTGTGACCAAGGTCAATCTCAACTTATTTGGTAAATCATTACAATGTGCTCAGTGTCGTAACACTATTAGTATGGCCGCCATATGGTTCCATTTTATGTATTTGCTAATTCTGTGCTGAAAACTCTTTGAGTAAGAGGACAGAGTAATAGTAACAGGAGAAACCATGTAAAATGTGTGCTGTTAGAGTCCGTGTTATATAAATGAACTTTAATTTTAAGAGTTACAACAAGCAAATGACACCCATTCGGCGGAATGTCTCATATAGACCTACAGTTACATCGTGAATTAGCAAATAACCTGCACTCGATTAGCAGTCACATAAGCCTGTGTCTTTGCTGCCACCTAGTGGCTATCAGAGCCAATCCGCTCCTCACTACAGAAACCATGGTGCTTTACACAGACCGTTGCACTAGTGCAGAGAAGGTGTGGGTACATAGATAACTCTGCTAGGAGATCCGATGCACTGGAAGCAGGAGCGGAGGTGATGCTCTCCGAGGAAGTTCTCTGGTCACCTGGAGACAGAAGAAAGCTGGTAACAAAACCACGTTTCACTTTATCTGGACGCAAAGTGGCAACTCGGCAGCATTTAGACAGGCTAAAAAACTGTAGTTAAATTCCATCCACGTTTGATTGTTTAGTGTAGTAGCACATATATTAATGTACAGGTGTCTGTATCATTCATACTTCAGTTACTTCACATGCTTCAAACCCCGTAGTTCCTAAGTAAAGTCTCATCAGCTGTCACAACAGGGTTAATGAATTTGAATTCGTTTATTAAAAAGTCATGTGATTCCTGTCATGTAGTTTTTACTTGACATCCCATAAGGCTTGATCATCCTCATCCCAAAGGACAAAATTCTCATTAGACCTCTTTCTAGACCAAAGTGAGATCAAATGGAAAGAAAATAAGACTTCACATAGGTTTTTTTCTCCTGCGATGAACTGGCATCTCATCCAGGGCATGTGCCCTGCCTCATGTGTTCTCTGGGGAATAGGCACTGGAGTGAGGCTGTATCCGTTAAACGTAAAGTTATATATGGGTTAAATAGTTTTAACATAACCTTTACTGCACCATGGATGTATATGTAATTTCCGGCGTTGGATGCAAATTGGATTTTTGCTCTCACGTCCAGTAGCCTTGCAAATTTAAATACTTGACAGTGGACTTTATATACAGTATTATTACATCCCACCCCACAATGTTTTATTACATGGAAACACCATGCTATCAGGAAAATTCAAGATAGTAACCAAGGGTTTAAAAACAAGATCAGTTGTAACACTAAAATCACGACATGCCTCAGAGTGTGAAGTCACACACAAAAAAACACAAGCTGTAAATCCAAAAATGTTCAGTCATTAATGTAAGCAACCCATATTGAATATCTACGATATTAGTGCAGGCATTAATGCAAACACACTGCCAAAATCACAAGCTATGAAAGTCCCCACTTTATTATGAATATTGATCTGAAGAAATTAGTATCAGAAAAGATCCAGCAATATTCACATGCTCTCTATTTACTTATTACTGATCCATTTCACTTATAGTCTGCTGTGCTCTGCTGCTTTAGCATGTCTGTAGGAACATTTTAGTGTATTCAATGAAATGGGTCGTGCAGTCATTGGTCATTTCCTGCCATACACTGATTGGTATCAGGATTAGCCTCTGTAAAGAAAACAGTGAACGGAACTGATGATCCACTGAAGCTTTAAAAGGTAATTATTTTGAATAAAAATACAAATTTAACTTGGTAAGTGCTGCTGATTTCCTAGATGAACTTCTTAACACAAACTCTGCATGGTTGGAACTTAAACGTGTCGAAAAGTCAGTTCACAAATCTGCTTCAGTGGTCTAAGGAACTCCTAGCAAGCAAAACTCGAGGACAAGATGAAAATTCGGACAGAATTTTTAAATTCCAGGTTTTTTAAAATGTTTTTAGTGCCTGCTGCAATAAGATCTAAGCAGGCTTTATTGAAATAATCCTGATTTCAATATAAAAACAGGACTGGGATGCCCCTAATAACTCTACTTCAGCATCGTTGCAGTGAGCTGTGACCTGAAATCAGGTGAGTAGGGGATGAAGCGTACGTTGGGAGACCCGTTCTGGATCTATGTGAGCTCAAGAAGCTGAAAGTGGGTTGGGAAGTAAGCCCATGCATCACACCACAAACCTGCTCAGGTACGTTCGGATGCTTTTTGACTGAGCTGTATCCGCACATGTTTCTGTTTCTGCAGGAAGAAGGTCAGTAGAGTAAAAAAGGCGACCAGAGCTAATGAGTCTACCAGGATATCAGATCTTTTGGGGGTTGTTGAAATCAAATTAATTAAGCTGCTTCAGTGACTTACAAATCCAAACGGCTTAAATGTGCTTTGGGAAGGGAAAGATTTTGGGGGCAAGCCTTTGTTGTTGTGTGTGGTGTGTGTGGTGTGTTGTACCTTACCTAACTCTCTCCTCCATTACGGGCTGCGTCTGCAGGGAGGGTGCCATATGGAAGAGCCTGGAAAGAAAGAAATCCAAAACACAAGAATGATGATAGTGATTAGAATGCAAGGTACAGACGGAACTCCTACTCCTAAAAAATCCCACTCTCAATCACGAACAAATTCATTAAAGCTGCCTCAGTGACTCAGCAACCTTTCGTTTTCAGTCTTTTTCAGTCCTTTGTTTAGACTGCTAGTGACTGATGATCCAGAAATGAAGTTGTGAGAGACATTCTAATCCTAACAAAGTCTGTAACCTAAAACAAAATCTTTTGGCTCTTTTGATTTTTCAAAAGAAAAAAAGCAAAGCATTTTCCTTCTGGGACCAGCAAAATGTCCCCACAAAGATAAACATAGTTTTTTTTAAAAGCTTTTAAAAGCCTTTCCTATGCTTGAGGGGATATTTGGTCCCCACAAAGACACATAAACATGAGCCTCCATACGCTCTGCTTGTTTGTGTGCAACAGCAGATTCTGTCACAGTTTCCTGAGGGCCTGGGTTCAAATCACCCTGCACTGGAATTTCGGCCTGTCCAGGGTGTTTACCTCTGCCTGCGCCCCAGTGACTTGCGATCTACCAGTTTGTGGAACGAAGACATACATGAATCCTGGCTCATGCCACTTGCAGCCCCTTCAATGAATTAAGTAATAGCGCCCCCGTGTGGAAAATGTAAGCCACAAGCATTGCTGATTTACTAATACAAGTCCACATGACACAGCTACCAAAATAATTATCTAGGTAATCCCAGTCTGATCTGATAGAAATAAAGTCTGGGTTTTAATTCTTCTCTCTGCAGTGATATTAGCTCAGCGTGAGCAAGCTGGTTTTCATTCCCTCCAGACCCCTAAGATCTGGAACAGTAAAAACTAATCGCTGCTCGAAAATGAAATGCTTTCTGGAGTAATCAAACTGAGTAATAACATCAGACACGGTTCTTTATGGCAATGAGGGATTGCCTTTAATTCATTATTCATTCGGAAGAGATTCATTAATCATTCTGTTAAAAAAGATTATGGTGCAGGATGTCTGAATGTTGTTTATTATGGGAAATAAATATATACAGGTATGTGTCCATTTTTCTAGAACTGCTGCAAAGATACGCGATCAGGTTGCTTATCAAAAACGATGTAAATATACAGTATGAGCTTGTATACTGTCCCACAAACTTTTGTCCACATGGTGCATTTTTATGAACAGTGTGTATTATTATAACTGGGGTTCTAATAACTGTTCTATGCTGTATTAAAGAAGAAAAGTGACCAAATCAATAAAAGAAACATCAGTGAAAAAGCACTGGCCTTAGTGTGTGTAAAGCTTGCATTCACCTTGCAGGTACATCTCCTCTCCTTCTCCAAACATCTGGTCACAGCGCACACATCTGGCACATGTTGGATGGTAGTGTTTATCTCCAGGCCTGAAAAAAAAATCTAATGTAAGCAAGAAGGACTGGAAAGCTGAAAGGAACCACACTGTATATCCAAAATGGCAAATGTTTACAAGAAATAATGGCTATTGTAACATTTTTCTTTTGGGAATTGTTGGGTCTAATTATGAAAAAGCAGGATTGTTTTAAAAATGATATATAAGTCAACAAATGGTGATTAAATAAATACGATTGCAGCAAACAACAAACTAACGGATAAATCTGTAAGAGGAACAGGGTGATAAGGCTCAGATATGCTTTAAAGACTGGAATGAAGATCGGTGGAGAAGAGGATTAATGGAGTGATGGAATCCACAGTTTGAAATTTTTGGGGTCGCAATATGTTATATATGGTCATTATACCATTGTGAAAACAACAAATTTAAAGGGTGGCCTAAGACTTTTGCCACAGTACACTGTACACAATATTTGTTTAAGTGATACAATAAATTAAGTAATAACGCAAAAAATAAGTGATTTCTTGTTTGACAGAGCTGATACTTTTACAACAAGATATTATTAAACTGATTTATTAACATTAGTTGCAAATCAAATTTTCCCACCCCACAGTGTGGGCCTTCAGACACGAAAAACTAGGCCTACAATGCATCTTAGTTTACTGCATGAGGGTAACCAAATAGCTCTTTATGAAATATAAAAACTGTGTGTGTGGAGAAAGAGAGAAAGACCAGACAGGGTGAGAAAAAGAGAGGGTTGTTTTCATAATAATGCTGCTCAGACAGTTTCAGTTTTTATCATACTGAGACTTTTTTGTTTCCCGACCCCCCGACTTTTATCCCTCACAGTGGGATAATAGTGTGCCAGTCTGGAGCTCATTCAGTCCCAGCCTGTGTGAGACTCTCACATGGCACTGACACACAACACTTGCCCTGACCCTGACCTAAGTTCCATGTATCTCAGCATTTTGCTCTTCTCCAGTCACAGCTTTAGGATCCAGGCATGCAGTCCATAAGCAAATACCATTAGAGTGAGCGTCCATACCTCCAACACTTTCCCCGTGATGTACTTCTTACAGTTCTCACACTGGATGCCGAACATGGCGTGGTAGTCCATCTCGCAGTATGGAATTCCATCCCTACACACACACACACAGAAAAACACACAGTTTGTTTTTCTATAACTGTGAGGACTTTCCATTAACCCAAAGTTACTGTAGCTAATTAATGCTACACCTAACCTAATCGTAACATCCAGCATCAACTAAAGAAAATCTTCTGGCGCTTTTGCTTTTCAAAATAAAGTTGGAGTTAGAGTTTCTTGTGGGGACCAGCAAAATGTTCCCACAGGCAGGGGTGCCCACTTAAAAATCACAGGGGGGAAAAGTCAGTTTTTGCATTGCTGAACAGAACTACAGGACACGCCAATTCAAATTTTCTACAAGCACTACATTTCCCATAATGCCCCATCATCTTTCCAAAATCTTGAGAGCCTAACGCCTTCAGTCAGTTTCATTTTTTTCATGGGATAATGGACAGCAGCAAATATTTAAGGCAGGCCCAGGCAACGCTGCAGGCAAGGTAATGATAGCGTATAGCTAAATGTTTAGTTAATGAAATAAAAAAAATTGTGGCTAATGTGCTTTGGGACAGAGTAACGCCCACTTTAGTGTTAAATCACTTCATCTTTTTAGTGTTTAAACAGGCTTATTATTTATGCACAGTGTGCCCTTGTGACTGATTGGCAAACTAGAGGGGTACAGCTTGTGCCCCTCAAATTCTGGGTTGTTTCAGTACAACTTCTAGGTAAATGACATGCTTGGGTGAAGAGCCGAATCTTTCGTCACAAGGGGCTTTACCATGTGCATCCGCATGTGCTTATGTATGTAGCGAGTGAAACACATTTTACGTCTGCTTGAATGCCCATCGTCTGTCTGCCCCGTCTTGTCATTCTGTGTACTTATGTGTTAGTCTACTGCGAGCTACTTTGTCTGTCTGTCTGGTCGAGGCTCACAATGGGCTATCCTTGTGGACAATATTATAATATTTATACTAAATGTTCCTACTAAATATACAAGAAGCCACACTTTTGTGTTGACTGTCTTTGTCCATCTGGCTAATGTTTTGTCTACATGCCTGTTTGTCTGTCTGTCTACCGTCCGGTCTTCCTATCTGTCTGTCAGCATCTCAGGGAATTGTTGACATATTAGAACATGACTGATATGACACACTAAAACCTCACTATTATTAGCATTAGCACATACACTATATGGCCAAAAGTTTGTGGACATCACATCACATCACAGGTTGAGATTGAAAATTCGGATTTGAAATGAAACATTTAACAGACTGACCAGGTGAAATCTTTTTTAAAAATGACATGCAACAATAAAGCATTAACAAAACAAATTGTATGCAAAATTACGCCTGGGTAAATGTTTTGTGTTTTTATAAAGTCTCAAACTTAATTGATATCTTGATGCTTCATTAGAAGTTTGCAGAACAGGCATTTTAACTTAGAAAATAACATGATAAGTCATTTTACCAGGAGTGCTCAAACCTTTGCCTAAGATTGTATAAACTAATAAGGTTTTGACAGCTGTTCTGTTCTTACTCTGAAGTTTGTGGAAATTTAAATTGATGTTTTAGTAAGACTTTGCTTACGGCCCTGAAAGAACACTATGCACATCTTCATTAATCTTCTTTAAATAAAGCTGTGTGTTAAAAGAAGGTGCAGAAACAAATGAAGAAATGAAGTTACGCACACAAAATAAGACATTGCACAGAGAAATGTTCTGTATGATCCTGTGTGGCTCAGGCTTTGTGTAAAGGAAAGAATGAAATCGGTAGTACTGGCAGTAAACTTGTTTGGTAACTCAAATAACATTCCTCTGTGATAACACAATATACAAGTAAAGAGTGCCAAAGAATGGAGGAAAAGAGCTTTAACCTACTGCTGCTCAAGTTATGAATTACAGTGAAAACGCCAGGTACTGACTTGCTGATGTACTCTGCATTGAGCACTTTGTTGCACACTTTGCACTTGAAGCAGCCCAGGTGCCAGTGTTTATCCAGAGCCACCAGAGACTGCTCATCTCTAAACTCCTTCCCACAACCACAGCAGTCTGCAGGAGAGAGAGAGAGAGAGAGAGAGAGAGAGAGAGAGAGAGAGAGACACACACAAGAGAGATTACTGTAGGAATACAAAGCTCTCTTTATGCATTGATTGTATTGTGGGTGTGAAGCAGCAGCCAAGCCGTGATTATGACAGTGAGGACAGAAAAGTCAGAGAGAGAGAGAGAGAGAGAGAGAGAGAGAGAGAGAGATGGAGAATGAGTAAGTGAGAGAGTGATGAAGGTGATGAGGAGGAGCAGTGGAGATCTCACTGTGGACGGCCTGAGCAGGTGCTGAGCTGTTGGCAGACAGAGGCAGAGTGCATTTCTGACAGACGCACTCTTTCCCGTTAAATGTCACGCGGTCGCCCGCCGGAAATGGCTGTCTGCCAATGAGAGAGAGAGAGAGAGAGAGTCAGCACTTCAGAGGGAAAACAACAAAAACAACAAATTATCACCAGGTCAAATCACACATCGACTGAAGCACATCACAGTGCACGTCCAACTGCACATGTCACTTTAAACCATTAACATGACCCAGGATGAATAATACATCATTTAGTGCTATAATACTCATGGCTTAAGGACATGCCTAAATGCCAACAGCCAGATTATGTTACATATAGGGCACGGTAAGGCTGTCAAAACCACACAGACATTTGAACAATAGTTGCATTCAGTGATCATTTATAAATACGTTTGAGTGGTGATCCATTTACACTTTAATACAGATATGCACCTTTTAACAACCGCATTATGTTCTGTAAAACAGGACACTGACTGAACTGGATGTTGACCAGACATTACTATAGTCTCAATCTTTTTATGCTACTGTATTTAAATATAAAACGTATTTTCACAATACTCCATGGACACAATAGATAAATGCGTCGGACAACACGAGTGGAACCCTACCATCTACAGAGCATCCCTAATGTCCCCACTTTTGTAATTTATGGAAATTCACCATAATTCTAGAAAATAGAGTAACGTACAGTTCTGACCCTGTGTAGGTTAAAGCCATGACACTTAGGAGAATGGAATGATGGACCTGATACGTTTGTTTGACGGAAGCCAAAAATGCATTGATAGACTGATCAGCCAGATGAACCAGAGACTCAGTGAGTGAATGTCAACCAGTTTATAGAGTTATAGGTTAGAGAGAATATACAGGTAAAGGGGGGGACAAACAAAGGAGTACTACTGACAATAGGACAAGCACATACACTTACGAACACCATTTACAGCTTGGCACAAATAGAGGAAATTCATCCACACAAACAGAAGGATGTTACAGCAAAAAGTCTCTAAACACATCAACAGGGTTAGAACAGGATCTAGAACAAACATGAACCAACGAGGAAGAGAGCACATGACCAGTGAGGTAATGAGTGAGGTGCACACACACACACACACACACACACACACACACACACACACACACACACACCCCTACTTTACCTCTAACACTAACCTCAATAACCTAATGCAAGTTGTTCGGTTATTTTGGAAAAACCGTCCTCACTAGTCCAATCAATGAGGTTTTCCTATCAATGTGGTTCTCACAAGTATAGCAAGACAACACACACACACACACACACACACACACACACACACACACAGGCATGGGAGCAGACGACACCCTTAACATTCTTCCTAAGAGCTGGCTTTCTGTCCTGTCTGCTACAAATGCTGTTATTCAGAAATCAAGTAATGTATAATATATTAGAGTTACTATGCCTATCTCTGAGTGAGATGATTTTACATACAAATATGTTTAATATTTGAATATACTAAGAAATATAATATGAAATATTGAAAACTGACACCGATATTCCTGTATCTGCTTATTGTTCTGGCACAACGTGTGTATGTGTGTGTGTGTGTGTGTGTGTGTGTGTGTGTGTGTGTACTTACTTGCAGACAGCACACACAAAGCAGCGAGGGTGATATGTCTTGCCCAGGGCAGATACCACCTCTCCCTCAATAAACTGCTCACAGCTGAAACAGCGGGTGCCATAGAGCCTCTGATAGTCCAGAGTGCAGATGTACTCGCCCTGACGGACAAAAAAGCCCCCCTGGGCCAGGTCACAACCACACACTGCACAAACAGACAACCAGACAGACAGACAGACAGAAAGACAGACAGAGAATTAGTTAGATAGTAATAAGCCGGACGTTATTGTTCAGTGATCAGAATGCCTGATACCCTTAACACAAGCTGTATTTTGCTTTTCTCTAGTGTTATGGCAAAAATTCTAGGACGACATGAAAAAAAACATGCAGAAATGTGATGGTGCAGTTCTTAGTCCTGTCGCTTCACAGCAGACAGTCCTGGAGAGAGTTTGCATGTTCTCCCCATGTCTATGTGCGTTTCCTTCAGGTCCAGAGTTTCCCAAGACATTATAGCACTGTGCAAAAGTCTTAGGCAATTGTAATTTCAAAGTGAATGCAAGCACATACAAATACAAACATAAAATATCAAGGCAGAAATAATGAACAGAGTGAAACAGCTGAGCAATAGTGCTTACAGAGTGAATATGGCATCTACACACACACAATATTGGTAATAGTACGCTTATGGGAACTCTCCATTGACAATAATGACTACTGTAGCTTAATAGACTCGGCACCTAACCCTAATTTTAACCTTAACCTCAGCAACCAAAGGTAAAAAAATGCAATTAAAGCTATTAAATTTGATCAGGTATTCCTATCCTTTATTGGATACATGATCCCCATGTGTATAACAAATAATTGGTCTCACACCCACACACACACTTTCTCTTTCCTGTTCTAACCCTTTCCCCTGTTCCACAAAAACAGGAACCACAGCAACAACACAATACAAGCACAAGTGCAATGACATCATGCCCTTTTCCACTCAGTGTATTGTGACTCCAGTCCTTTCTTCTTCCTTCTCACATGGCTCCAGTCTTCTAGCAAGCCTGCTTCTTAACAAGTGCAAAGTGCATCATGGGTGCATGTTTTGGTACAGACCTACAGCAGATCAGGAAGTGGGGCTGTTCTAGCTGTGCTTTATTTATAAATCAGCACATCTTACCAACAAGTGCAATACTATATACTGATTAGGAATGTAACTGTGCTTTCAGATCTTCAACCTATCAACATAAAAGAAGGCAAAGTAGAGAGTCATTTAATAAACTTTTGCTTATTCAGCTGTAACTTATAAAACCAAATTAGCATAAAGAAAGTCATAGACTGGAGGGAAATTGTGTTTGCTATGTTTAATTCCTTCCTTTTTCAAAGGTGTTTATGTATTATTGGGTATTTGCATATTGATTTAACTCCGCTTTCCTCCTCTGGCGACTATCGTTAGAGAACACAGAGGCTTGCACAGTGTGATGACAGAACAATGTAACTGAGACCAAAGTTAATTCACTTGAATATTTCACCCCTCTTCATGCAAAAAAAATTTGCACGTCCAGTCAAAGCAAACCAATGGTATTCTCTGACATGTAAAGAAAAAGCAGAAGCAATGCAAGACCGCTGTTTCATTCCCTCAGGGAAAACTGTGCTTTTATGGACAATTTGGGTCAAAATTTGGGCCCACAATTTCTTGGATTGTAAGGTTGTATCAATTGTGAGTCACTGTAAATGTAAATAATGCAAAAAAAATTCTTATTTACACAAGGGGGCTTGGCAGAAAAAAGTTTGGGAACCACTGACTAAAACAATGGTTTACCTAATCTAATGGTGGCCTAAGACTTTTGTACAATACTGTGTAACTTCATGTATTCTGAGGAGCATCTTCAGACCCATAGGAGTGTCTCAATACTTCATAAGTATTAATTACATCTACCCCCTGATCGCTCCCACGTACTTTACAACAACTCACTCCCACACTGAGCCTGTCCTAATAAATATCCAAACATAGGAGGAATATTGCTCAGGGCTCAGGATACAGCGGGGAGATTTTCCACTGCTGTCTGGAACGCCGATGGAACATTAGCTGTGTTACACACATCCGGTAATGCTGAGCGACAATGTCTGAATCCAGTCCAAAACCTGATAACACTTCCGCTCTGCACGCACACACACACACACACACACACACAGAACTGGCCATGTGCGGACTAAAGTATGATTCAAAACATATAATGCTTATTATAGACAGTGGATCGTCTGAATTCAAACGGTTCTTCCCTCAACAATCTGGATCGTTAGCATTTTAGAGAACCGTTCTAAACACTTTTTTTGCCTCCAGATTCAAACAAATATTCAGCCTTTCGAACATCGGTACCCTAAATAGAACACTTAATGCTAAATAGGGTGTGATCGTCCAACCACGATGCACATAATCCAGTCCAGTCGGTGCACCAATATGGTATGGCAATCGCCATAAGACCAAACAAAAAAGAATAATAATTAGGGTGCGATCATGGACATAATTATGTATATTATATTAGTTGTATACTCAGTTTGTCTATGAATGTGATTTCAGACACACCCTCTGTCTCGCCACCAATGTCCCAGCGATAAGACTTGTCGAAACTTAGTTATAAATTTGAACTTATTTCATAGCTTTATTGATTTTATGCACTGCATAACATTCCTTTCTTTGTTCATGCTTATAATCATTAATTACATATGAATATAGGTGTAAAAAAGCAATCATCTGGGGATCGGGAACAGATTAGTCCTATTGACATTACTTCTTATGGTGAAATTCGATTCCAACTTTGAAAAAATCCTTCTGGAACCAATTAAGTTCGAATTCTGAGGTTCCACTGTACAACCAATCATGTCAGAAGATGCCCGACCCAGGAAGAAGGCACCTCAGGGTCTCTGCAAAGGTGGGCTAGAATCTAAACTCCTGTGCCAACTGAGTACGCATATGAACATTTAAATTACCATCATTTACCTGTCCTAATATGCAACTTGACAAAAAATCAGTCAGTTTTGGGCAGAACTTAAGTGCTTCTCTAATGGTGCCTTAAAATGTGCAGATATCTTACATCATAGTTCGGTCCATATAGAAGTTAAGATCTTTGACCAGAAGTGCTAACAAGTAAGCCTAAGACTGTACTAGGAAGTACTCATGCTCTCAAGGGACAGGCTTAATCGTGACACCATAATACATTTGTATTTTTTATTCATATTTTAATGCTCTAACCTTTTCAATTACATTTGTAAACAATAAAAACTCAGCACCATTCCACAACATGACTCGTTCCAAAATTCTTCGGGTGCATTCGGCAGAGCTAATTCCAGCATAAATGCCATTGTAGTTTATGCCAGGACCTGGAATCTGGCGTAACTCACATTTTTCCAGCTGCATGTACTTGCAAATCATGTTTCACCTGACAATGTTCATGAGTTAAGCAATCAGAAACGTTCTGCGATTAAATACAATCACAGTGTCGACATAAATAGCCTAGATTTGTTTGTTTAAGACAACTTGAGACAAGGGTTTCCTTTAAGGTGGAAGGATCATACAGAATTTGCACAGATCTGGGAGTATGCAGCAGCAGCGCTGATAAACGAGGGTCCTGGAGTCGGAAGCAGCTCAGCAGGTTAAGTAGTAAGGCCTCCTAATAGGCACCTAGCACTGATGGAGTTAATGCTTTTAAGGATAATATAAATGGGAACTGTTGAAACGTTACCTTATCTGCTGACAGTGCCAGACGGGTTTAAATCTGCACCTGAACTCTGGCTCAGATCAAAGGCTCTTATCCTCCCTACAGTAACTGCATGAAACCTGAAGCCTGCAGAGAGGAGGTCTCCTCACAAATCACACCAAGCTTCTCCGTGCTCCAAACTAAAGCTTGCAGCAGATGGTTTTCAGGCCTCTGAGATTGCTGCACTGCAGGCATCTATTACTTGTGTAATATTTTGGTACCAAAATATTGGAGGACAAAAGGTCGCAATATGATGATAATGCTGGTTCTGCACACGTCACAGATCAAAACCTATATTTTTAATATATTAACAAAATGAGCATTTTCATGCAATCTCCACTACGAAGTAAAAATTTGTCGCGTTCTGTGTTTAAGGTGGTAGTAACTTCAGTCTCCTGCAGATGGCGTTGCACAATGGTACAGAGGTGGAACAGTGCAGTGAATGTCTCATTTCGATTTGTGGAAAAAAAAAAAAAATCTCAAAGCAGATGCTAATTGGAAAGAAGCAGCGATTGCATTTGGATGTGCCAAAGGCCATAGTGTGAAGGAAGTAGCTGAATTCACAGGTGTATCAGATCTGCGTGGACTTCTTGGAGCAGTTCTTGCCTGGAAGCGAAGTGATTTTTACCTTCAAGAAGTAGAACACGCCGGCGGGCCGCACCTGTCCCTCAGTGTTGCCTTTTGGCCACAATTCTGACTGGGATTCTTTCCACTGCTGGTAGACCTGTATGACCATACACTTCAATACCTGCAAATTAAGTCCACCAACCAAAAATATCCAGCCAACAGTGTAATAAGCATGACTAAGATGATGACTAACACAAACTGTGCAACAGCAGATGAGCTCCTGTCTCTGGCTGTACATCTACAAGGTGGAACGACAAGGTAGGCCTGGACAGGGAGTGGGCATGCTGTTTTAAAAATAAGTTAGCCTGCTTCTATCTGTAGCAACAGTCTAAAATGTTTGTAGAGCGTTGATCTTTATTCAGCACTGCCTGTGTAAGGCTAAGGTTATTATGACATAGGATATTTTTCCTCGATAACAGACATCATGCTCGGTTGTGGCACTACAGACAGTACAAGGAAAACTGCTGTGATCCCTCTTTGTGAAATGAAGCCACAATTTGGACTGCTTCTCTTCTCTGACATGATTCCTTGTCTTAAGTTTCCAGCAGTGTAGACAAAGAGTTTTGACATTGTGGCTCATGAGCATTTCCCATGCACAACTGTCAGAAAAACACTGATAAATGGACATGCTTTAGATTAACTGGTCACTCTAAATTGGCCTAGGGTGAAAGTGACTGACTAAAGTATCGATGTAAACCTGTTCCTGACACAAATAGCCCTCGATGCCAAAAGCAACGTGACATATAATAAGTAAACAAAGTAATAAAGTTGCAGTCTTCTCTTTGTTTGAACTTTCTCAGTAGCTTTTCATTCCATTAACCTTGAAAAACGCTGAACAAATCTGGAAAAAACCAAACAACAAACGACCTTGTTCTTGAGGGGGTGCCGACCCCTTTTGCTCCACCCATGGTGCTGGGCCTGGGTGGTGGAAAGGGGACAATGGAAAAAGAAAGCTATACAAGGTAAGTACATGAGCAGAGGAGATTTGGATAGGGAACCAGGGAGGAAACTAGGCAAAACAAAATCCAGAAGTAGCCTGGCTCTCTGAGACCAAAAGCATGCAAAATACAAAGAAAGAGCTATAAAAATGTCAGCACATCAGGTGCACCTGCAATACTTCGTATATAACTAACTAATATATTACACATTTACCCAATCTGTTACAAATTCAGCTTCGTCTGCTACATGCATCTGTGGAAGGAAACAACAAAGAACCAACACCGTACAGATATTAATTGGGTGATGGACTAGTCTTGGCACAACACTGACATTAACATGATAGTGTGTAAAACTGATATGAGTGTATCAGTCACAGCAGCCTTAAAGCTTTTTAAAGACATCCTTGTTAAGATCCATCAGCCGAAAATGAGCCTACAGGAGGGCTGGGGTGAAACACTGACACAGCTGCAGGATCAGAATGCCAAACACTACAATATAAAATAAACAACTATTATCCTGATTAACCAACCAGTACAACGAAAGTGGAGGGTGTAGGTAGAGGCAGTAAGACATTTGGAACACCATCTACATCCATCATTTTAATGCCCACCAACCATGAGATCAGTTAGTGGTTCAGACAGTGGGATAAGGGATTAAAATACTCTACATTATAGCAGGAATATGGGTAGTGAAGTTCTGATAGCAGAGTTTTTCATTGGTCTGTACCTACAGGAGGAGTAAGTGACAAACTGACCACAATCATACATACAAGATACGTTTCAATAATAAACTGGTAGCAGTGTAAATACTACATATGAAAGGCCATCGGATTCTCAGTGTTGCTTTGGATGAAGGTCCTTTCGTAACAGTGATTCGGTTCTGTTCAGGTCAGACCCTCATATCACACTCCCCATGGTCAGTTCTCTGGGGCGATATGGTAAAGATGTGAGGAATTCTCAGACGAGTTAGGAATAACCTACAGCAATAAATCAGCGCCGGCGTGGCCTCAAACTGACAAACTATAGCACGCTATTTCTCCCTGCACGCCACTTAATCATGAGATCACAGCGTGAAGGCTGGCTAGCGGCAGCACATTTTTTATTCAGCACAACAAGGATATAAAACGCAAAGCTAGCCAGCCTCAACTTGGCCGTCTTGCTGTAGCAGAATCCTCCGGTGAGTAAAAGTGGAACTGGCTCCAGGAAGCCGGCTAACAGGCCTCGATTACGAACGTGTGAATACTAAACGACGAAGGGACAGACCCACCGGGATCGGGTGATTGGCTGGAGGGGTGTTTTGAAACGGGCTCTGACGACGCTGCTGTCACACTACAGACGAGCTTCAGATACCAGAGAGGCTCTGCATTCAGTCTAAAAACACACTGTGGTGAGATCTGCTGGAGGATCAAATTCATTTAAAAGCGGTTCTACTCTGTACATAGCGTCCTGTGTTATTCTTAAGAGAAATGTACGGCTTGTTTATGACTTAACATGCCATTTGAAGCACTAGCTAGAATGCACAGCAATACAAACAGCTTCCAGAAAGTTCTCTCTGAGGCAGAGTCTTTGGTACGTCTCGTACAGTGAACTTTTAAACATATAAACTGAACATAAAAGGTGCAAACCTTTCTCTTTCTTAAAAATACCTACAGTACTGTGCAAAAGTCTTAGGACAACTTTTAGCAATGGTATAACGACCATATGTAATTATTTCTCAGTCTCTTTATTAGAATACAACCAGAAAATAGAGGACATTTGTATGCAATATTAGAAAACACTGAAAATCCAGAAAAACAGCTTCTATAGGCAAGGTAAGTGGTGTGACCTCCCCTTACACTTAACCCTTCTACAGTCAAAACAAAGCTTGATCAGGAATGGTCTTTTTGGAAGGGTAGCAGCCAAGAAACCACTTTTTATAACTGGTGATGTAAACCAGGGGTCAAGGACTCTCAGGACCACCTCCAAGGTGACGACCCCACTAGAGGTGAAATACCTGGTACTCCCCATCAGCTTCTACAACTGAAGAAGCCTTTCGGATGAGAAGCGAAACATCTTCAAGAACCGAAAAGAAGTCCAGTTGTCTTCAACTCAACAAGTCTACCATGACCTAGATGACTGAGAACTGACAGACTTACAGAATGAATGTTATTCCTGCTATTTTCTACATTGAAAGGAGTAAAACTGTACTTTTAAACACAGGACTAGAATAATTAAACATGTAAACAAAGTTCAAGACTATCACAGCCACATTAGGTCAAGGGTCCCATCCTAAAGAAGACAGCGTGGGTAAATGGCGTCGCCTTGGGCCACATACGCCCTGGCACAGTCACAGCTAGGTATCGCTTACAGAGTCTTGCCTGGATACACATACCACAGACCTGCAGGGGCTTCACCACTCCCTGATAGCTTCCAAATACTCCCAAGTACAGGTTACATTCAGTCACTGCTTTATTAATACATTCAGGCCCCACAAACTTTCTATTTTACGCACAGCTTACGTTTGCCACATAAAAGCCAGTCTTATTTTCTTTGCCAGTTTACATCTGATTAAAAAAAAAAACATGTCTATGTTTATCATAAACCTAGCAGTAATAACTGTACACTCTTTAGATTTAGAACAGACATTTTATCCAGTCACTCAATGAGATGAACACAATGCCTCACTGGAGGTTGAAAATAAATGACATGGCACAGACTAACCCAGGAATACATGGATAAATGTGTGCTGACGCCATACACAAACAGACACGGGCACCCCAAGAATCTCAGATACAAAGAGCTAAAGTCACAGCTTCATTTTTAACCGAGGAGTTTAGATGTGAAACATAGGAGCTTGTTTACCCTTTGCATTTCATCTAATGGCTTGTTAAAAATGTCTCGTGCTGCAACAACACAACCGCGTTGGCACTACAAAATATAATGGTGTGAGGTACTCTGGTGGCACAGTGGTCTAATACACTAGTCTACCATCACAAAGACCCAGGTTCGAGTCCCAACTGTGCCTTCTTGCCAGGTTAGGAATCACCTGCAGACACAACTGGCTGTTTCTGAGGGAGAGGATCATCACAACAGCACTGGCCCTACAGTGGGTTGGCATCCAGTCCAGGAAACACTTACATTTGCACCCATACCACCCTGACCAGGAAAAGTGGGGACAAACAAGAAAAAAGAAATGAATAAATAAAACTATAATATTATAAGGATTCATAAAATTGTTGATTCAAATATGGAAATAACCTTGGAGAGGAATCAACCTCAAATGAAATAGCCATCGTTCCCTGGGTGAAACAGGAGAGAATTAATTTATGAGCCATTGTTTAGATTTTATATTTGGGTAGGCAAGGACTCAAACATTAAAATGGCAAAAGTGACAAATTCTCATCAGGTAAAAAGGCCACTCACTGGCCCGCCCCCTGCTGTGAAATGTTTAGCGCCTACTGCCTTGGTAATGGCACACCGACCCCCACATCCACAGAATGTGTCGCTGTATCTCCGCCGGCAATCCTGCTTCAAGGAGTTAGAATTCAGCAATGAAAACAACTACTAAAACACAGAATAAGCACATTTGGCGACGTCTACGAATTAATAACCTTTATTGCGTAGTACACCAAAATGTGTTAAACAATATTTTAAAAACAATATTTTTGTGCAGTTCAAATTTACAACTCAGCTTATTCACGATTTCTAATGAGTGCAGCCTTCCCTTGTATTTTTTGACTTTTACCTTTCTAACCATGTGACTTTTCAGTACATGAACAGGCTATAATAGTACCGATAACTCAATTTTTTCTCAAAAACAGCAGCCTGACCTTACTTTCACATGGTTTAAACCAATCCTGATGTTCAAAGCCAGTGACTTTAATTCAGCAGAGTGTTGAGTTTCACTAGATATTATTGACCCGATGAATAAAACAGCATCCTTCCAAGATCACATAGGCTTGGCAGAGGAATTTGAGCTCCAGCTGAGACCTTGGGTCACCTTCAGAGGAGAGGCCAGATCTGTCCCAGTTCTCTACCGATTACACAGCATCTGATAAAAGTGCCTTCTCATGCAAGCACTACATTAAAATCCTCCAATAACTCATATATACTGTGTGTCTGATACTAAATACAAAAGAGCCGTCTCTGTTTGATAGGGTACATCCAGATCGGTCATCTGTAAACTGAATTAATTTGGTATCTTAGTGCTTAATCAAAAGGTTACAGCATTTATTGGAGGCAGCGGAGACTGGGTTATACAGAGCTGTGCTTTCAGCTGCTAAATGGCATTGAGCCAAAACAATGAAAAGCAATAAAATTAAGAAAAATGGCAGTGATAAAAGAGGGCATGCATAAAATATGCACGCAATTATACGACAGCTCATTAGACCTTTGTGCCAGCTCCAGTACACAGTCTTAAGCAAATGTTTGGACACCTGTGGTCAAATGATGTTTTGTTGATTTTCTAAATGAAGCAAGCTCACACAATGCTTGTAGGGAATAAACTTCACATCACACCCTGCTGCAAATTAAGTTTTGGGCAATAGTTACGAATGTGGCAAGGTCTGTAACCTTATATGATGTCAATGTTACACTCAACTCATCATATAACCAGGGGTGCTCAAACTTTTGCATCAGATTGGCTCCATCAAGCTCTGTACTAACCTCACAGTCTTTATGATGGTTTAAAGAATGAAAGCAAATCAGAAACTATTACACGTAATATAAAAATGAAAAAATATTGACACTGGCCACCTGAACTCCAAATGGAGCAGTGAAAGAGATTTGGATCGAGCAGGAACATTAACAGCATTAGTGGTCTGGAGGTGAGAGGCACGACATGTACTCTGGGATAACAGCAGCGAAATTCAATATGTTCTCAGCAAGCCAGCTCTCAGTCAAACGTCCATTACTTTATATCAGACATCAGGGTTACTACAACACTATGATGCATTTCCCCTTTAGTTTTCCCTCAGTATCCTCTTATTAAATATAATCTGTTCATCACTCGTTTTAGGCCTGTTGTTATGGATCCAAGGAAACCTCCTCATGACCCATCGAACTGCTTTAATTACCACACAGTACATATTTTCTAGCCACTGTTTGTTGCCCACAACTATTCTCTTCTTATGGTGCAACCAAGCTGTAAATGGCTCTGCTCATGTGACTATTTACCCTTAATTTGTGACATTAATAACACATTCTAACACTGCAATAATTGACACCATACTACGATTCAACACAACCCCTATACTAATTCTGCCATTTTCTACTAATACTACCTACTGCTTCCATAGGATGCTACCACTTTTCCCATAATTGCTATTACTTATATTGGTGCTACTACTACTCCTAGTGCTTGTACTAGTAGCAGTGGAAAGTAATTATAGGCAGTTATTGTATTAGTAGTAGTAGCAACCATATTTCAGTTTTGTGATGTTCTACTGTAACTGTGTGAGAAGTACACTAACTGGTAAACAAAAAAGTAGCAATACTGAAGAAAAGCCCGATGTGACTTAATTACAAGTATATGAAGTTAAAAAAAAAGAAGAAAACACCGCATCATTATTGGATGATAAACACCCACTTTGGACCTGGTCACGTTATAATCACTGATTCTCACCTCGTCTCCTCCTCGACTCCATCTGGGTCTTGGTTGTGTTGCACACATGCCACGTTGTGGTATCGGAACCTCTGCTGCTGCTAACACTTACTGCATTCCTCTGGCTTTTTTCCTAATTACGCCTAACCTGTTCTACTGTTCTGATCTTGTTTTCAGGTTTCTGATTAGACACTCTCCAAGAAAACTGATTTGAATCACTGGCACGGATTCAATGACAGGATTAGCAAAAAAAAAAAAAAAAAAAAAAAAAAAATCCCAAAACAAGTCTGTAGATCAGTTCACACGCAAAAAAAACTAGAGGATTCCTCAGGAATAAGGGGGAGCAATTAAACACAACCAAAGAAATGTCCTGAAGAATAAAAAATTAAAATTAATTTTTAAGGCAACCAGAAATGTGGAGTGTACTTGCTGTATGATTCCTAATCATGGACAGATTTACACCTGAAACCAGAAAGACCTGACTGGAAATGGATGCCAATATGCCCTACATCCATACACAATAATGCTCATCTACGTGCTCCCTTACATCTTATGCAGCTTTATAAATTATTAATGTTCTACTCTTACCATTAACATTAACGAGTTGGATTCAGCATCTTTTTGGGAAAACAGCATACTGTGTGTATTTGTCCATGCTTGCACACAGAGCCTGTCATTGAGGAGGGGAGTGGGAGGGGAGGTTACTGCAAGTCAGCACCAGTGTTTGCTTCAGATTCAAGAAAATTTAGCTGGGAACCATACATCTTATAGACCTGACAAAAAAAAAAACACATGGCACATCAATAAGCCTGGGAATGCATAAGCAGAAAAAAGCAAAAAGGGCTTTGAAAAGATGGTTTGTTGCTCAAAGCGATGTCAGAAAAAATCGGTTTAAGACAAACTAACTTATTTTCACCCATCTTGTGAATGAACCACTGTGTTGCAGAATATGAAGATTATGACAAACTTCGGGAGTCAGCTGTCCATGACGGGCTTAAAGCAGCGAGGGGTAGCAGCCAAAAAAAAAAAAAACCACACTCAGCAAACCCTTACAGGAAATCATTCTGGAAAGAAAGTGCCGTACGACGAGAAAAAAAGCAATAGATATAGCAAGAAAATACCAAATGCTGTCACCAATTACAATCACGAAAGACACGGTGCCAGTTCAGGCGGTTCAAAAAAACAACACTTAATTATTTAGACACACATCGTAAACACTGCCAAACCAAAGTATCGTCTAATTATGAATATGGACAAAATCCCAAGAAAATATTAAGAATACCATTTTTTTGTCAATATTACCCCCCCCCCAGTGGGACCAGAGCGACTTACAAATTGGTACAGTCTTAAACAATCACAGCTCCAAGTGGGTTAAGGGGTCTTGATCCTTCTTGGGACCTTCTTGACCTTTAGACCTGCCTTTGACACAGTTGACCATAAGATTCTCCTTTCTGTCCTCTCCGGTCTTGGAATCACAGGCTCTTCTGCCCTGCAGTGGGCTTACATCTTACCTGGGGGGACGATCTTATCAGGTATCATGGAGAGGCTCTATACCCTTTGCACCACGTGCTCTTACAAAACTGGAGTTCCACAAGGCTCAGTTTTCTGGGACCTCTTCTTTTCTCTCTCTACACTTCGTTCTCATGGCTTCTCCTTATCACTGTTATTATGCTGGATGATACTCAGCTCATTTTCTCTTTTGATCCATCAGAATGTGCAGGTTCTCAACACGCATCTCAGCATGTCTGGAGAGCATCTCATCGTGGATGGTCAGCTCATCATTTGAAGCTAAAAACCACAGCAAAACAGAGCTGCTTTTTCATTCCTGCAGAAGGGTCCCCTTTATCAGGGATCTTTGCCATCTCTCCCAGGTTGAACTCCTCCATCACACCTTCTGAGAACGCGCAAAGAAAACCTTGGAGTGATCTTTGATAACCAACTGAGCTTTTCTCTGCTCATATTATTTCCAAAAATGACCCAGTCATGCAGGTACCTTCTCTCTACAATATCAGGAGAAATCCGACCCTTCCTTTCCAGAGAAGCCACCCCAAGTGCTTGGTCCAGTCCTCTTGTTATAATAACAAAAACTAGACTACTGCAATGCTCTTCTGGCTGGTTCTTCCAATGCGTGCAAATCAGACCCCTGCAACTGATTCAGAATTCCACGGCTCGTCCTGGTTTTTTTTCAATCTTCCCAAAGTTTTCTCATGTCACCCCACTGCCTGCGCTCACTTCATTGGCTCCCTGTAGCTGCCCGCATCAATTACAAAAAACCTTGACGCTAATCCCTACAAAGCCAAGAATGGAACAGCGCCATCTTACCTAAGAGCTCTATGATCAAACCACGTTTCTGTTTTAAGGTTACCTCCCGCAACCCCCCTCCCGAGATTAAGATACGAGCTTTGCCCCGACTGGAGCCTCCATGTAAGATTAAAGGAAGACAAGCTTCAAGACTCTTCTCCGTCCTGGCACCCAGGTGGTGGAATGAACTTCCACTCGATGTCCGTATGGCTGAGTCTCTTGCTGTCTTCAAGAGGCGACTAAAGACCCACCTCTTCATCCAGCACTTGAGTGAATAAAACTGCATATCCTCCAGTAAAAAAAAACAAAAAAACCAATTCTCTACACCAGATATGAGCAGGTTGTAGTTGGATTGTGTACTTGAGCTATTGTTTACTTGTACTAATATGAGGTTCTATCTGCTAGGAAGATTACAAAGCACTTTTGTAAGTTGCTCTGGATAAGGGCGTCTGCTAAATGCTGTAAATGTAAATGTCTTGCTCAAGGACCCAACAGTGGCAGCTTGGCAGGGGTGGGATTTGAACCCTGGATCTTCTGGTCCAGAGTCCTTAACCACTAGGCTACCACAGTCAATTATATCATACAACCAAACAAGCAATAATCATAATTTTCGATTATTTGATGACAAGAAGTTAACATAACCTCTGCAGAAATGTTTTAATTAATTAAAAAGACTAAATTTAAAAAACGAAATCTCAGACCATACAAACACTAGTAGGTCATCTGAAATTTGTTTTCTATGCAAAAGTTTGGGAAAAGAAAGAACAACATGAATATCAAAAATAATGCCTGAAAAATGCAGCAGTAGGCTTTTTAAAAGGCAGATGCATCTATGGTGACATGTTGGGCCCTTTGATGGCTCATCCACAAATTTCAACATTACAAACAGACCAGTGTTACTAGTTCATTCAATACAAAGTGTCACTGCAGCAGCATGTAGGATTGATTCCGACTGATCCATCATCAAGCCGCTCCTCTTAAACTCTGCAAGGTCAGGGACACGGATGTAATCTAACACCACACACCCCCACCACACAGACTGGGATAGCAGGCAACAACATTTGATTTCCAGCCAGCACTTGTTAATTAATTTAACCTGGATTAGTTGCCAGCGTAACTCCGTACTGGCTCTGAGACAGACAGCCACGTCCAGGGTCAAATCCAGGGATCCCTTACACTTAAGCCTGTGCTCTGTATTGTGTGTGTACTTTATGTAGGGCGTCACAGCTGCAGGGTGTGAAGTCTGATCGTGATCTCTGAAGTACTGACTGAATGAAATTGTTCAACACCTCAAACCTTGAAGCAGATGGGCTACAGCAACAGAAAACCACTCAACAGAACAGCCACTCCTGTCAGTTAAGGCAGGCAACCAAGGACACAATTGGACATGAAGATTCAAAAACCATTGCCTGGTCTGATGAGTCTTGATTTCTGCTGCGACATTCGGAATGTCGGGTCGGAATTTCGGTGTAAACAACATGAAAGCATGGATCCATCCTGCCTTGGATCAGAGGTTCAGGCTGCTGGTGGTGGCGTAATGGTGTGGGGGGTATATTTTTGGCACACTTTGGGCTCCTTAATACCAACTGAGCATGGTTTAAACCCCACAGCCTACCAAAATATTGTTGCTGACCATGTGCAGTCCTTTATTCCCAGTGTACCATCTTCTGATATCTACTTCCAGCAGGATAGTGCTCCATGAAACAAAGCTCAAATAATCTCAGACTGGTTTCTTGAACATAATGAGTCACTGTAACTCAAATGGCACAGAAACCAGATCTCAATCCAACAGATCAGCTTTGGGATGTAGAGGAAGGGGAGATTCACATCATGGATGTGCAGCCGACAAAATCTGCAGAAACTGTGATATGTCAATATGAACCAAAATCAGTGAGGAATGTTTCCAGCACCTTGTTGAATCCATGTCAAGAAGAATTAAAGCAGTTTTGAAATCAAAATCCAATCCAGTACTAGCGAGGTGTACCTAACAGTGGCCAATGAGTGCATGTAATAACTGGTAGAACCGCCTTTAGTTAGGTTTCTTGTAGTTGTTGATTAGGTTTAGTATTAGTAGAACATCAGTGAGAAGGTTCTTCCATGAACTCTTCAGGTCATGGCACAGTGTCTCCGTTACGTTAAGGTCTGGACTCTCACTTTACAGTTGGAATGTGGTTTTAGTGGGGTTGCACAGTGCCTTGTCCTCCCCAAACACAACATCGTGATTCCACCAAAAAAAAACAACAAACAAAAAAACAGTAAAGTGCAACTTTTGCTTCATCTGCCAAAGAGCACTGACCTAGACGTATTATGGAACGTCCAGGTGGTCTTTTGCACAACTGAGACAAACAGCGGAGTTTGGAGAGCAGTTTTCACCATGGTGTCCCAATGTATTATTAAGGTCATCAGATATCTTAATTACACGCTGGGGTCGTTCAATATTGGATCATAATTTGTTCTGAGGTGTTGTTGATTCGAGGCTCGACTTTGACTATAAAAACAACAAAATGTCATGTGTTCATAGAGTCCCACATTTGTTAAACAAGCATGACTGATCCCAAAACAATTCTAGTTTGAAGCCAAGGGGCGAGGCCCGAGATCTACAACTCTTCTGCTCCTCACACCATTTCATCACAACTCTACTCTTTCTGCCAGATTCATGAGCGGGACTCTCGTTGGCTGTGGTGTTTGTGTACATGTAACAGGGTGTGTGTTCCTGTCGCACTGTTAGATAACAGAACACACACTGGGGGAAATGAAAGGCAGCTGTGTTGGGGTGTTCTCAGTAGGGTGTTAGTCACTTATTGGAAAAGAAGCATTATTTGGAAACACGCATACATGCAAGACTGCCATAAATTGTTCATTAAAATTACTTTTCCTTTGCATGTCTTGGTTAGTCATAAAGAATTGTAATTGATATGTAAATCATGCTTATTCTTTTCATTTTGCTTTTTTTCCCCCACCCTAAACTAATTACTTTTCAGTGACTACTCAGGTAACACTTACAAATAGCTTGACCCTACATAGCTCAGTTTTTATAAACAATCATTAGTTTTTTTTCAGGTTTCTAAACCCTGAGCAGGATCATGAGGACCCTGGCACCTATCCCTGGCCACCCTAGGGGGCAGGAGTAGGTGTAGCCTGGAAGGAATCAGAAATGCCACTCCATCACGAGTCTAGGTAGAGATCGTTGTTGTTGCCCAGACTGGCTTTCCCTCCCAAAAACACAACCACTTGCATCTGAGTGTAGCCCCCTTACCCTTCTGGAAGGCGTCGCTGCACCACCTGGGTACCCAGTCATGAAGTGTACAATAAAACACCCATCTTTTGCTTACAAACTCCACAGGGATTTAATTTAAAAAATTGTAAATTTATACAAAACCACAACTTCAAAAACAAGGTGACAATCTCCTTTGTGGTGGAATTATACATCTCAAACATGCCTTGGTGGCCCCCCCACACCCCAACAATAGCTCTGTGCCACTGCTAGGGGGGTGCGCCAGTCTTACGATGGAGTGTTCAAAAACACTATCAACAATTCAATACACGCTTATACTGTGTGATTATATTTGAGTATATATACTTCAGAGTGATATTTAAAATTTTTTGGTATGCTTCCGTTTGATTAATCCTGTTCTTACTGAATTGCAGAAATATAGAAAATTCTAAAGGGTTCACAAAAAAAACTTAAGCAAGACTATCTCTTAAATAAAGAGCAGAAGTTCCTGCACATACATTTGTTTCCCATCAAAATAGAGCATGTTTTGAGGCACAGGTGGAGAGTGTGTGTGGAGTAATACACACCCCACGGCGCTGAATAACATTGTCATGTTGTCATGCTGCGTTAGGAACAAGAACAGGCAGCTGAGTGAAACCGCGTCCAGGTTCTTTCCCAAAAACCCCGCACTGATCTGCCAGACAGCTCCAGAAACCTCAGAGGGATTTCACTGTTAATGTTGGTGTTTGATTCTGTCTGATTTACACAAGAAATGATAGGAAGTCATGACAGGACACCGAGTGTGTGAGTCACCTCCAGAAGTATTGGTAGCCTCAGTAAAAAAGGTTAATTAACTTAAGGTCACGTTAACAAATAAAACAAATCTAACCTCATAAAATCAATCCCCTTATTAAAAATCACATAAAACCTCAAAGGGTCACAAATAATGGCCCTCTAGATACTCATAATTAAGTGCGACTGAAACCTGTTCCTATTCATGTTGAACTTTCTGCAGCCAGTCTTTGAATCCTAAACTGTTGCACTTAAATGGTGTTATTTCTAAATTCCCCTGAATAATTCAGTCACACAACCAGTTTCTCTGCGGACCATAACGACCTCAAATCTTTGAGCCACCACGAAGGAGTTCTTTAATGCACTGTCCTTTAAACTTTAATGCTATGACATTTCTGGGGAGAAACAAACCAGCTTGAAACAAATCTTCTAACCTTCAAACTTGAAATGTAGGCCATTCTGAGCCTCTGAAGTGCAGTGTAACAGAACTCCTTCCTGACTACATGAGCTAATTACAAATGAGCAAGACACTGCCGAGCGTTCCTTCAGCAAGCTGGCAAGAGGAACCCCCAACTGAGACACACAAACACACACACATACATTTGTCTCTGTATCCTTGTCAGTACTTTTCACTGACACAATGATTGCTGTAACTAATTACTTTAACCCCAACCTTAACCTCAATAACCTAGAGCAAATCATTTGGCTCTTTGGCTTTTCAAACAGAAGTTGACGTTTGTGTAAGCAAGCACTTAAAGGTGTAAAAGCAACCAGATGGTGCTCAAGTCATTTTGTGGGTCCTTCTGGGGAGACTTGATGCTCACAAGTATAAGGATCGGAACTTTGCCGCAGTCACATAACACCGGGGTCTTTCCTTTCAGTAGGTGTTAGCAAGCGATTCTAGCATTTCCAAATTCTACACCTGGTCGTCACTATATTAGTGCACACTTGCACCACAGTTTTAGGATCTTCATGATGCCTTCATAGAAGGTGTCTTATGATATACAACTACAGCAAATTTTGCAATGATAGTCACGTTGTTGGACTTAAAAATCAGTTTTGTGGGTTTGTATGGAGTTTTGGAGTTTGGTTTTATTGGCCATTGGTCTGTTTAAGGCAGATCCGGTGACCCACAAGGGGTTTTTGGAGAGCGCAGCAGAGTCAACACCTCCTATCTATCCCATTTCTGAATCTCCTCTCCCTCCATCCTGCCTCAAAACACTCGTAACTGCAGCCACATCCACAATGAAATGCAATTCATCTCAGATTCCTGCATTAGAAATAGTGAGAAAGCAAAGCACTTAAATTTAAGGTCATCCATAAATCCAGCTCGTAAATGAAAATGGCGATTTCATGCATGATTTGAGCTCGTCGTTATCTCTGCATATGTGAGAAAGGTCACGAGCTTTGTTTGTGGAGGCTCTTGTTCCGAGTGCTAATAGGAAGCATGTGTGAGATCAGTGATGTAAGAATAAACGTGTTAAAGTCCAATAAGAGCCAGACGCCGTCTGAACCCTGAGGTCTCCGAGCAACCAGCATCTGTTTTCACAACAACATTATACTGACAACAGCCGCTCAGAGTAACTCCTCCCCCTCACACACACAACCCGACACCTGATACAAAATGACACTTGGCTAAAGGGGTGGAGAGAAGCTGGCGACATGACCCTTACTTACAAGATGTGACCTAATAGCTCATGACAGTAACTTATCCAAAAAACATTACAAGTCTTCAGTCACACTACGCCACTATTCTGAAGGTCAGGAGTTCAAATCCCAGCTCTGTAAGCTGCAGTTCAGCTACATCCTTAACCTTGAACTGCTCAACTCGGTTCAGTTGTAGTTCACTCTAGATAATGTCATGATTTGACTGTAATAGAAAATAGGAAAAGGATTTCACAGTGGCCAAAAGATAAGATGACATCAGGTATGGCAAAATAGCACCTGTCAAGGGAAGGTACTGAATTTGGGAGAGTTTGACTGGCCAATGAAAGTCACCACAAATGAAATGCTAAGAAATATAACTAGCTACAAGAGTACAAAAACCAACAAAACTCTCTCACGACGATCTTTTTATTGGCCAGTCACAAGAAGTCACCTTCGTAGCGAGTTCTAGACAATAAATTGTGTAACTTTGTTAGATTTGATGTTTGGTCAATATAATCAACATATATAACATACTGTTGACCATTGGATCCAAAAACTTAATCCTCTTTTTCGCTAATCTTCATTCCATTCTTTGTAAACTTTAGCACATATTGGCCTTTTCACTCTGTTCCCCTTCCAAAAAAGTAATTCCTGTAAAAGTAAACCATTCCTGATCAAACTTTTTTTTAGTTTCTTTAATACTGCATATAAATGTGTTACTTTTCTAATAAAAAGATAATTCTATATGGTCATTATATCTTTGCAGAAACAATGGTCTCTCTAATCTAATGGTGCCCTAAGACTTTTGCACAGTACTGTACATCCATGGTTCCTGGTCCGATAAGGTTATGATCCTTATTTTTAACGTTATTAACTCAATTAGCCAATATATATCCTTATCAAACATTGTAGTACAGCAGCCATAATGCCACATGTAACTAGTGCAGAGGTTTTATTAAAAGTTTATAAAAAAGGTTTTATTAAACAATTGTGTTATTAGCGTGTGCAGACTAAACTGCGATTTTTAGCCGTTGTTGAGCCACACATCACGAGAACTGTATACATTTACAGCATTTAGCAGACGCCCTTATCCAGAGCGACTTACAATTGATACAGTCTTACAATCCAAGCCATTGTGGGTTAAGGACCTTGCTCAAGGACCCAACAGTGGCAGCTTGGCAGAGGTGGGATTTGAACCCTGGACCTTCTCGTCCAGGGTCCAGTACCTTAACCATTAGGCTACCACAGTCCCATACAGTTGAGGATTAGTCTCGATTTGAAAGTTTGTTGTTCTTTGTGATAAGACATCAGAAATATGATAAAATGTTTACCATCTCTAAATGGATTGCAAGTAGCAAACTGAGCAAGGAAATGTGGGTAGAAATGTTTGCTGTTGCAGGTGATGAAACGATAAAGAAGCCACTGTTAGAAGATTTTACTCTGTCATACTCATCTTCAAAAGTACATGACATCCCGGACAGTGTAGGAATCCTAATGTTTTCAGGACCTCACATTCAGTCCCACCCAATAAAAACAAGAAAACTAATCCTGAAGTGCATGAGAACACGCTGAATCATACGCACTGGGTTTACTTTGTAGAGCTGATCCTCTTAACACGATCATCAATCACTCATCCATCAAAAAACAGTTAGGCAACTGGAATTATAACTGGTATTATTTAAGGATATAGCAAAATCACCGAAAGGCACCTTATAGATTAGTGCGCTGATTGATGGGTGTCTGGGAAGAGCGTGGCTCTGCACTGGATTATGAATGAAGCCTACTGCATATTTAGATCTATACGACACAGGGCTGCTGGGTAATCTTATACAACCTGTATGTTTTTTTACACCCTCTTTATATGATGTTTCAAAAGGACTAAACTGAGCCACGTCGGACTGTCTTTCTAGACAAAAGTACAGAAGACAAAGCCGGTACTTTTGGTGGTGATACACGTGCATGCGATTCTCATGCTAACAAAACCACATACAGGTCTGACCTGATGAATATGCATTCAGACTGAAATATGTTTTTCAGTCTCGTCACTAATAAATGAGTTTTGTTAGGAGTCACTAACCGAGGACGTCACAAACACTCCTTTATTCTGAATGCCACTGCTCCAGTCTTCAGTATGTGGATATATTCACATGGATATATTAATGTAAGAAGGGCTGACACACTGCACAAGTTATTATAAAAAATAAAATTTACTCACGTAGTTATTGGCAACTTATCAGGTTGTTGTTGTGTGTGAAAGCATCCCAGATATGAAATGCCGAGTCTTTACACTGAGAAAAAGTGATATCTTTGAAAATGTTTGCTTGGATGAACGTTATATTTACTGCTATTTTGTGCAATGTCCTTGGGTGTTAAGAAAGGTTCTTCATTTTAAATTATACCAATCTGATTGGCTGAAAGACGTTCTAGGAGTGCCACTACTGGACAATAATGGTACTCCAAGTATTACTCTTAAAGACTGCAGATGTTGAATTATAACGAGTTGTTAAAATAGATTTGAAAACCTTGGGATTTTGGAAGATGAAGCTCTTAATGACCAGCCTGATGCCTCCAATAATGCAAATAAGCTGGCAAATAAGAAGCCAAATCATTCAACTAGCTAAAAACTTTCTTTTTAATGAATTAGAACTCAAACAATCAATACATTTGTGTTTATTTTCAGAATGACAAACACTTATTGGTAAATTCTGTTCCCTGACTATTATATAAGGGCATAGTCTGACGATAATGTTTTAGCAGCGGGATTCCTGATGGAAGGGAACCATTTTACCTTGCAGAATGATGATAAACAAATCATTTTTTTGCCCTCTGGCCTCCTCTCCCTCGTGTCCTCCATCATCCAAAGACATGCCTTAGCTCGAAATTGTCCCAATGCGAAATTGTCTGACTAGTATTGATGTAACCTTGCTACTGTCACGAATAGCCACTGATGATGCGACGTTAATCAAACAAACATCTATTATCAGTGGTGCCCGACGATTAAAATATCAAACCGCATTAATTGCACTCATTTTAAATTCGTAATCACAATTAACTACATATTGCGTGCTCGTATTTGAAAAAGCACCACACAGGCATACGAGTGCACAATATAAACCTCAACAATAAGCATTAATTACTTTTTAATAATTCAATAAACACAATTATAAATTTTTAATGCAAAGCATTTTACAAACACCATGTGCCAGCTGTTATATCGTGTGCCAGCCATGTTGTGCCACCGAGCAGTGACGTTAAGGATCGTATGAAAAGCATCTGCTGATGCAAAGAGCAACCCCTGTAATAGGAAAACACCCTAATTGTTATTATTAAATTTCAAGGCAACTGTACAAAACAAGCAGCCGTACAAATACTGTTGATTTACACAGATAAATGTTACTTTGTGCCACCTTACATGTAGCACCTACCTAAACATTGTTGCTGACCAAGTGCACCCCTCAGCCAGATAAAAGCACCCTACCACACTGCACAAAATGCTGTAAAATGTAACCTTTCCAGATGTGGGAGCACAGAGTCCATAAAAACAGCTAAGACAACTAACTAAAAATAACACAAAAAGGATAATACAACAGTAAACTCATTCCTATAAAGTACTGATTTGGTTTTATGTCAAAATCAAAGTACAAAGGAAAAAAGCCACAATGCAGGAACCAAAGATATTTGATGTTTTGTCTGAAACTCAGCCAAGAACGGCAGTCTGTGAGAAGTAAAGATGGGCAGAGGATCTCCAGTGTATGCAAACGTGTAAGAAAATTTATGAAATGTTCCTCAAAGAAAGACTGGAAGAGATTTACACATTTCAGTTCTAACGTTTACTGATTTGGGGTTGTATGAAATGTCCAGTCCATAAAGACGAAAGATTTATTTACCCTTTTATCAGACTCTACCAGAACTAGAGATGTCTTTCCAAACCTTTTTTTCCTTGGAGCCCCCCTACGAGTATCTTCATTGTCTCCTTTTCTCTTTTCAAAACAGCTAAACTTTTAGCTACAATGTTAAGCTTATGAAATATCCTTTTTAAAATCGTATATACAGATCATATTTCCAGTAAGTGTGTTATTTGAATGTTATTTAACATGTGCAAATTGCTTTTTGACAAACTAAGAGCACCTCAGAGCAGACAAAGCCTCGCTCACCCCCTGTGATGTTTGGCGCCCCCCCGAGGGGGGTACGGATTCCAGGTTGGGAACCTTGGAACTAGAGAGCAGCAGTAGCAGCTACACAAACTAAAGCGACATGTGGAACTCTGACAATTGGAAATTGTTGCATGTAACAGGTCATTCCTCGTCAGAGTGAGCCACCCATCAAATCACTCTGGAGTCTGCACGTGTGGCTCACACAAAGCCAGGATATTAGTAAAGATAACCCACTAATTAGCCGCGTTTCAAGTGTAGGCGAGTTTCTCACTAACATGATGTGACTCGTTACCTTTGCAGACGAAGCACTTGATGTGGAAGTGTTTGTTCTGGACGCGCAGTGCCTCGCCCTTACAGGCCTTGCCGCAGTTCTGACACAGCACAGGGGCACCTTGCTTTGACCCCTTAGACTGCTCCAGGGGTCCGGGGACTGCCTTCTGCTGGAACGCTGCACCCATAAAGACAGAAGAGGTATGGATGGAGAGAGAAAACAAGAGGGTGTTAATCGTTATAGAAATCCGGCATACTGCAACTTCTACAGTTCAGAGAAGTTATAAAGCAGCAGCAGATGGTAGCAGGGTTGGATTTGCTCATTTAGCTAACGGCCAGTCAGTAGGAGCCTGTACTTCTGGTTCCTTTGCATGAGCTGTGGTATTTAAAATGATGTATTCATACAATAAGACTGCTGTTTTTTTCAGCCAATATCAGCCCTGATAAATGATACCTGGGATTATACTGGTGCACAATGCTTGGGTTCATTTTTAAAGTCCATCATTGGAGTTAAAGATATTACCAACAGATTGGCTACTCTGGTTAACATCTGCAATTAATGAATAATAAAAAAATAAAACACAAGTGATCGTTAACAACAGCTGAAAGTTACTGTGCATAATACCGAGTGATGGGTGAAAAGCTTCCAGCTTCCACCATGGAGGTAAATCAGCCTGACACTAAAACACCCATCTGTTATTAACCAACTATGGAAGCCAACATTTTTGCTGTTTAAGAGTGTCGTCATGCCTGCGAAGTCGAAGCTTTGTTAGAATTCCTGCTGGTAATTATAGGGGTTTGACGAAGCAAACAATTGTTACACCTTACAAGCAAAGTACATAACGAAAGCAAAGTACTCCAGTATATCATTCAGCCTTTCCAATAAAAAAACAAAGCCATCAGATGCAGATCATTTCTCGATTGTGTAATTAATTCTTTAATAATTCTTTACAGGAGATGCAAACTGTCCTGTTCATATATTTATGGAGGATCAGAAGTCTCACCTATAACCACTTGTTTTCCAAAGGTGTGGAGCCAAACCGGTTCCAAGCAGACGCACCAGCACAGATTTCTATAATGTACTATAGGAGCATTATTCACTTAGTCTTTTATTCAAAGGATTAGAGCTCAGCCTTCTGCTGTCTCTCTCTATGGAGCCAGTGTGTGATTGACAGGTGCTGCTCATAAACTGAGCTTTATATTAAACAAAACAGATCTGAGAGGACTTTATGGAATGCTTGTGCAGAATAAGTCTACTTTAGACACAAAAGATGGAGAATCATTCAAATTCAATTCCTAACGTCCAGGACTGCAACTGGCAGCAGTTAAAAGCTTGCAAAAAGCAGGAAAAAGAAAGGCTTATTCACACAGTTTTTATCCACACAAAAAATGGATGTGATTTTTCACAGTGGGACAGTCACACAAAGTAAACACTCTGAAAACCCCCGTCCGCTGTTGCTTTCTTTAATTTCCCTTCTCCTAATGGGTCACTGAGATTTTTCCATGTCTTTTTCACAAGGAAGCTCTAGTTTGTGTTTTTGTGGGCATGAACAGATTAGATAACATTATAACTGTAGATAACTCCATAACATCATATTTTAAGGTATTTACAGTCCACTACCCATACATTAGCATGACATACATTGCAGTAAAGACCTTAATAGCAGCTGCACCTCAAGAAAAGCAAGTTGGAAATGTTAATAGCTCCCTTTAAACTAAAACCATTTCCTGCCCTGAAAGTACAGCTTGAGCCATAACCCAGCGTAAGCACATAGAAGATAAAACTTCTCACGCTGCCGGACTCACATGGACACAGGGACTTTCCTTTAGCTTCTGGCTGCACCAGTTTTCTTCGGCTAACTCGCGTCCAAGCGCCTTCATGTCTGAGCGAATGCTTCTACATTAAGATCAATACCGATAAGAGCGTATTTCTTTCGTTTCTGGGGTGAAAGCTGAACTGGAACAAATACAGTCCGGTTACTGGAGTGAAAGCTGAACTGGTTACTGGAGTAATGCCCACCGTTTGATGATGCCCACTGGAGCAACACGTGTTTCTATTAAAGATAAGAATGTTGGAAGGATCCTGCATTCTCTTAGAAAGGCTTTCAGTCTTTAGGAGAAAAGGGGAAGCCTTGTGGTGGATCACTTAGGCGGGGCAGAATTAGGGTCTGAGCCTTTGTTCTGATGTGGGCACCCCTGGTCAAACTGACTTCCTAAATTTAACCACCTCGGAACTCGGCGAAATTAACGTAAGTGTTAATGTGTAATCGGCTCTTTTATGATACAGTATAAACTATGCTACCCCAAGGAAGAGAGCCCTGGGATGTCGTGAGGATATCCAAAAAGCACACAAAGGCAGAACTGCTCTCTCGCCAAAGATTCTGTACGTCTTCACTTCACTGTTTCGCATTCCAGAGTGTCTTTATGGGCTTGGGCTTTGGCAGTCCTCGTGCTCTCCATTAAAGTGACTATTTAAGCACCATACAGAGTGTGCCGAGTTCAAGCCCGTGTTCCCTAAGCTCAGTTTGGGCATTACTTCTGTTGTGCATTTAAACATGAACCTGTTAGCACAGAGAGTATAACAATTTTCTTAATCAACTCCTACTCCTGACATTTGACCGACTGGACATGAACGGGTGGAATGTGACACTGGAAGCACTGCACGAACACGGATACACAGCGTACATTCACTCTGCTGGTCTCTATATGTATGATGGCAGGGACATCTGTCCTAACGCAGGTTTTCTATAATTAGGAGGGTTTCTGTAGGCACGACTCGTGCACTCAAGTTACAGCAGCAGAAACTTCCAGCCACCGGTCCATGCAATCTACAAGCCTTAAGGAGAACAGAATTCATTCACTCACACTGATAAATATTCAAATTCCTGTGTAGAACAGACTTGGAAGAACAAATGTAGCAACAGTACAGACGGCACATGTAACCCCTGTAAATGATGCCAACTAAATGCTCTCCATTACCATCATTTTATTCAATATTTTACTTCTATACACTGTCTCATATGCTATTGTTTTATATTCTCTTTTAATTACAATTTTACTATAAAATATAAAATAAAATGCATAGACTAATAATGGTTATATTGTCTATAAATATATTCTCTGTTATTTTTATTTAGTGTCCATTTTTTAAACTGTTACTATAAACTTATTACTTGGGTAGCTTAGTAGATTTCCTCCCACTGTCGCCCCAGGCTTGCTCAGTTAGGGATTTGGGCCTAGATAATATAAAACTGACAATGTAAATTGTAAAAAGTGCCAGAAATAAATTTGACTTTGACTGGGACCTGGAGCACCAAATTATGACCACCAACCAAAGGTATTTAGACTGAGGTAGAAAATCATTCAACTGCCAATGACTAAACAGAGGCAATACTACTAGTATTAAAATCGAGGGCCGTAACATCTGATTGTGTAACGCTCTGGCACCTAGGTCTTCATGGAAACCAAGCAAAGTGAAAAAGTCAGATTCTATAGCACTTCTTACAATGGAGTATTGTCTCAAATCAGCTTTACAATTTATCATCGAAGGCCAATCCCAACCTGAGCAAGCCTAGGTTGACAGTGGCAAGGAAAAACACCCTCGTAAGGAAGAAACCTTGGGAGGACCAAGACTCCTTGGGCAGCTTAGGAATTAAACCAAGTTATCTAATTAAAGCACAAGCACCTCACTCCATTATTTTCAAGACATTTTAGAATGCTCCTTTATTCAGGGTGATTATTCTGTGCACAAATGATTCAAATCACTTCCAAAGACTGGAAAAATGCATATTTATGAACTATTAAAATCAAATAATCCATACAGCTATGCGGTTACTATCCAGCAGTCAGGAGGTTCACATTGTCCTGCCGTCCACACAAAATGAAGCGTGCTGGTGCGTTGTCCCACATGAAAGAAGCAGGAAAGTTCATGTACTCGGTGTTGGCAGTATAAGGGCGTATCTCTGACTGCTGGCATGAATCCAAGTATTACATCATGCCTAGTCTCCACTGCAGCAGCCTGGGATCATGTGGGGAAGATGTGAGCGGTTCAGAATGTTACCCGTGTCATATCATATCAGCCAAACGAGTACAATCAAAGCTCAGCTTTATTCATCTACACATGAACAAGCCCTCGTTAGAAAAATATGTAACCCAGATGAGCGATGATGACAAACCAGCGACTGGGAATAAACAGGAAAAGCGTAGTTGGCAAAGCGTAGTTCTGAGTCACACTTGAACTAAACCATTAAAAATTGCACGACCAGGGAGCGCTCAGACTTCTGCATAAGACTCTGTATGAACCAGGAATCGTACCCGTGCTGTGCAATCTACTCAGAATATCGACGGACGGGCGCGTTCCCAACATGTGAAAGGGGCTGGACATCGGATAGTTCCTGGAAACTCAGACTTGCATCATGACTTGGACGCTTAAGTGCTGCAGGTGGTGAACAGCGAGTCCTGTCCAGCACTTCACTCGGCTCACATGGCGTCAAGCTTTAGTCCTTGCTTATCACAGCACGATGCACACGCACACCATGGGCGGCTGGAGGCTTTTAAAATAGTGGTAGATTCTTATAGCCCTCCAGTGAAGCTGCAGTTCGATCACTTTAGTAGGTACACCTCATTGGTTCCACACTGATCACCCATTTTATCAGCTCCACTTACCATAGAGGCACTTTGTAGTAATACAATTAAAGACTGTAGTCCATCTGTTTCTCTACATACTTTGTTCATCCCCTTTACTCCGTTCTCTAATGCTCAGGACCCCCACAGATCAGTTGCTGTTTGGATGGAGGATCATTCTCAGCACTGCACCGACACTGATCTGGTATTGGTGTGTTGGTGTGTTGAGCTGCTACGAGTGGATCAGACAGCAGAGCTGCTGAGTTTAATAAACATACAGATTGATACTGCAGTGAGATATACAATGTTTTGATTCACAAAAATACTGAATTCCACCAGGACATCATCATAATAACAATGATAATACACACCGAGGTCTAACAGTCATTACGGAATTGAAAGTCTTGCACAGCTCCAGAGGAACCTCCCTCCAGACCAGCAATCATGAGACTGCTAAATATCAGACTGGATTCTGAAATGTCAGCTGCTGGGAATGAGATGATAGCATGAGGTCATTCTTGAAATTAGGGCTTTGCTATATGATGAAGTCGAGACGTTGACACATCACAAACTTCAAGATCATCACAGTTACTAAACTACAGATTACTATCATTACTATCTCTTATGAAAAGGGGTCATTTTGTTTCTTTTATTTTCCTAGTTTTTCCACTTACATAGTTTTGACAAGGGTGGTGCAAATGATCTGCACGGTCGCTGCACTGCTATGGAGCGTTCGACCCTGACCTCAGACTCTGCCTACGTGGAGTTTCCACCTTTCCTCTCACATTCCAAAAACTTGCGTTAGGTTAACTGCTCACTCTAAAATGTCAAAGTCTTATCTCAATAGCACTTCTTACAATGGAGCATTGTCTCAAAGCAGCTTTACCATTTATCATCTTCCATTATAAGCCCGAGCCCACATTGGGCGAGCCTAGGGCAACAGTGGCAAGGAAAAACTCCCTAAACATCAAGTAGAAACCTTGGTAGGACCAAGACTCAAAGGGACCTGACCTCCATGTGAAGCTTAGACGTTATATGTAAGAACTAAACCAAGTTATTTAATCAATATGTTCATAGTAATAGTTTAAATTAACAAAAGATAAATAAATATTAAGAAAACAATTTTATAAAACAATCATAATATAGTGTTTGACTTATTCTTATAATACTTGTATTGTTGCTCCGGTCATGAATAGCTATTGATACTGACATGACATTAAATATATATAAACAAATTAATTGATTTCCTTAGTTTTATTATTGCTTCTACAACTACCTAAACTATCATTAAAACAAAAAAGTCTTAAAATTAAATGACCATAGGACAAGTCTTTCCTTTCTTCATTTTAAATATTCACTGTTGCCTATTTAAATGTATCCAGTGAAAGTATCCCGGCTATTCGAAATTTTATTTACAACCTAAAACCAAAATTAATTTGAATTTTAAACGATACTCAAATATTATAATACATTTAAGTAACCAAACAACCCTGGTGCCTTAGTCAGCATCTGTGAACCATCACAGCACCATCTACATATTCTCTCTCTCTCACCCTCGCTCTCACACACACACACACACACACACACACACACACACACACACACACACACACACACACGGCTGTTGCTCAGAGGGTCCAGATTGAAGCTGAGCTCATGGAGTGCAGCAGGGACCATGCTGGCTGAAGCTCTGATTGTTTCTTCTCTATGTAACACTCTCCAAACACTCACATATCTGCGAACCTAAATCCTGACCTGACCAGGAAAAGTGGAGTTAAAAGGGGAAAATAACATGTATATTTATTGAAAAAAGAAAAAAGATCCTGTAGACAATCAGCACCGGTGCAGAAATAAAGCAGAAAATCTTGGCTGACAGACTGTTGTACGTAAGTGGAAACATTTTTTGTGGAGACCATCTGAACCTCATAAGCCATGTTTCCATCGAAACTTTTCAAAAATGTTAAACGCATTTATGAAATGTCAGCAGAAAAAAAAAGTGAATAAGTCATGTTTCATCCAGTACAGTTATGCGAATAAACTTTAGATGACGTAGGCTCCCACGGTTAGGGAAGCCATCAAAACATGCTGAAATTGAGGAATTTAACTCTGTCTTTGCAGTAATCTTTACAGCCATTTATAATGTTTTTATGGCAGTGTTTTGTTACTTTATGCAATATTTTATTGAACTTTTAATATGTACTTAGTTTCTGTTTTTTGAACCATCACCACAGACTGGATATGTCACTAGAACTAGGTTGCCTCTTTATAACAATTAACAATGGTAAAGCTGCTTTGAGACAAAGCTCCATTATAGGAAGCGCTATATAAAAAGTGACTTAACTATTAAATCATGACTAAATGTAGCAATACCGATTTTATTTTATTTTAGGTCTGATCAGGTGGAACAGAATCATGTGACTTACAAACATTCACAACATTTAGTAGACATCTTAATCCACAGGACCTTAGATGAGCTGAGCAGTCGAAGCCTAAAGAATGACCTTGCTCAAGAGCCCAACAGTGGCAGCTTGGTGGAGTTGGGATTCAAACTTATAACCTCCTGATTAATAGTCCAGAGCCACCTCATCACCTCCCTCAATTTTGTGCATCTTGATTAAATCACTAATTACAAACACTACAATTTAACCCAGACACAGCCTTCACCAATTGGTTTTCAGAACCGGTCCAAGTTTCAGCTATAATCGACATTGTTTGACGTCCAGGGGGAGACGAGCTTCAGCTTTTGGTTGGCTACAATGTGAACAAAAATCCAATCCCGTGCCATCATGTTCATGTCGACACTTGGTGGCTCTAACGATCCACAGAATCAGTCGTCACTCCAACACCGACCCGTACTGCTGCTGTCCAGAATGACTTTCTGTAACTGCACCACTTGACCTTCACCTCGCAAGCCCAGGGCTCGAACCCAGATATACTGGAACAGCAGTTTCCAGCAGCTGGTTCTTAAGTCAAGTGGCCACAATTATCTATAAACTGGAACGTAGGGAGTGTGTTTTGTGGTACATGGAGACCAGACTGGTCTTCATCAGTTTCATAAGATTTGCTATGAAGAATGTCATGCTAAATTTGAGAAAAACAGAAGCATTTTCACTAGTGGTCTCAGACTTTCGGTTCTCTCCTGTACGTCATATGCAAAATATGTCACGGAAACAGCTGCATTAATGATTGCTCTATTATCTTGATATTTGGGTTAAAGGGTACATTGCAGACATTTCATTCCTGGACACAACTGGTCCTATAATTATGCTCGTTTAGACAGGTACTTCATCCTAACAGCTGATCATAATCACACACACATGTCACTGATCATCATCCTTCCCTCCACATTAAGATTTCCACATTAATGAAATGACTGAATGTATTTTCAATGCCACTGACTCTCAAAGGTCAATACATGGTAACATCAACAAGTATTATTTAAACACGTCATAACATGGATACACACATTAAGTGACAGTAAGCCTGCAGTAACAATGCATGAATCTCACCTTTCTCAGGCATTTTCCCTCACTCTTATCTCTAAGTGTATCAGGTGGAAATCCAAATCTGCTTTGAACTGTTTAAATATCCAGATGAAGGTTAATATCCGAGTGTGTAAGTCATCCTCTGTAAGCACGCAGGACTCAGTCTCAGTGGTTTGAGGTGACTGTGTCCTGAGAACGAAGAGTGCGCGTATTATAGCTCACAAGCCACACACCTCTGAGGCAGAGTGACAGGGTTGCCAAATTGGATAAATTCCTCCATTCGTCTGTGTCCAAATATAAAAAGGAGCTCAAAAATGGGGCGTGGTACATTCTGTGAAAGTGCACATTATGCAATTTGGACGTTGTCTGAACTCCACGTTATACTATACTTATTAACGCTATAATGGGACACTGTGGCATAATGCATTGACTGCACAGAAGGTACTCAGACAGTCCGCTTGGAAACGTACCAGTGCGTTATTCAATATGTAAAATAAAGCAAAAATGTTAAATGTAGCCTGCTTTTTATTTTGATCATGTTCCAAGTTTCTGGTAAATTTCATACCATCAGCTTTACATAAATATTTTCACAGTCCTCACATGCAAAAATACCCAACACAACCACTGCAACAAGCAAACTTGCCATTTTTGCAAAGTTTATAAAACCAATAAGTAAGTGAACTTAAAAAGAACTTTTGTGAACCCCCTGAAAAGCATTTGCACAAATGTGTATGTTATTTTGGTCCAATATGCTTTACAATGTATTCATTAAAAGGTGGCAGAAATGGATCCTATTTTACATTTGCCATCTGTGCCTACTGTCTTAAATTCTTTTCACTTAGAAAATCTGGCAACCCAGTCATTACTGCGCTCCACTGAGAGAGCTTGTTACTCAATTCTAACTTGTTGCAGCAATGTTTTATAAATAGGACATGACAGCACCAAATCCCGTCTCTGGGGACGAACAGTGCCAGATGGGTGGCTTTAACTTAACACCATTAAGAGGGGTTTTAGATTATTTACAAAACCTCAATGCTGTGTCTCAGGCTTTTGGTTCATGCACGTACTGGACAATGTTCATTGGGAAAACACTACATAAATTAATGAGCCGTACATCCTGAGGTTCCTTTAACGCTTCTATACATTACTGGGAACTCCTGTCATTTGTAGGCAGTGGCAACTTAATTTCTGCACCTGCAGAGGAAAGACACAGCATCAAGGATGAGCATGGAGCTTCAGCACGGGAGGTGTTCCGAGTAGAATCCATGCCATTTTCTGTCATTACATTTCACAGGGTTAGGGTTAGGACGCAATGCTGTCATTAAATGGGGCATACCTGTAAAATGAAATTCTTTATTAACACAATTCATAAAAAGCATTAATGTTTTTCACATTTAGTCTCGTAGTGCTTCCCCATTCAATTCCAGGTCCATGAACGAATGACTGATCATACACTAATAGTTTGCATTTTATCATCGGTGCTCCACTTTCATGGTCACACATGGCTGGAGTCTCGCTAATGAATGCGCTCACATTTGACTAATGCTTTGACAGACCAAAGAGGTATCCATGAAGCCCGGACATTTTCCACGTCCAAATTATTTAATTACAGCAGCACGGAAAGGGCACCAGACCATTTAACTTCCAGTGCTGTCAGATCTGCCCCATCAGCCTCAGGTTTTATCCTTCAGAGGTTTTACTCTGTTACACTATATAACGACGGGGAAAGGGGGATCCGGTATCACTCAGTACAGAAATGAAAAGTGACCAGGTAAAACAGATCAAAGCCAGTGTCTGTAATGGGCGACACAGCGGGTGGACCTTTTCACTGAGCAGTCTGGGTTTTTTTCCCCAACAGTACTTTCAGTTAGATGAACAACTGGGCACAAAATGGGGCAAACACAAAAGTGCAAAATACTAAGTTTTTATGGTCCTAACAACAAATAATTGGTCAGAAAATTTGAAAGTAGTAAGTCCACCATTTGCTCGTCACTGGTCGTTGTTTGCAGTGAACTTTATGGGAAAAAGCTTTCACTGGGGAAATGCATCTTTACACAAATAAAATTATGAAAAGATTGAAAAACTTGACATAAAACTCAAAAGTCATTAGCTGGTAATCTGTTCACCAGGCTCATGTTTTGGCCTGGTGCAGATTTGAACCCTGTAGAGAATATCTGGTCTCACAACACACTGATTGGGAAACATTTATAAATGATTTTGCAAATTGTGTCTCATGTTTTAGTCTGATTGTGCTCATCTACAGCCAGAGTTCGAGACAACAACTGCGTTTCATTCTATTATTAGGCTTTTAGATAGCCTTCTTTGAATCCATAAAGACCCTGTGCTTGTGTCGACAGTTACCCTGAGAGCGAGCGTGAACACCGTGGGCAGATTAGGGAAAAGATAAACAGTGTCAAAGCCTTATTGTTAAAAGAAAACATTACATAATGTTTGTACTATACATTTGTACCTGATTTGGTACAAAAAAAGTTACAAGAAGGGGTGTGACATGTATCGTCTATGATAATATCTTAATGATGTATTATCTAGTATGTCACTCACTCTGCCGCAAAAAACCCCCCACAAATTAAGGGTGTGTTCTCACTTGGAAAGTTTGGTTTGATTAAAACGAACCCTGGTGCGATCGCTCCTTCATTGTGGTACAATTTTAAAAGGGTGAACGCTGCCATCCAAACAAACTTCCAAAAAGACTGTGATGCGGTTTGATGGATGTGTGAACGCAGCATGGACCAAAACAAACAATCCAAACACAGGGAATGACAAGAAGTGACCTGTAATTTAATAGAACATCTATAACCTCATACAAGTTATCAAGCACATGTAATTCTGGCTGTGTTAAAAATCTGTACTTGATTCTTTCATTCCAAAAGACAGAATACTTAAGCGTACCTGCTCCTTTTCTTTACAGGAAGCAAGCTGTCCATTACACATCAGTACTGTCGTCTGCTTGCAGCATGCATTCTTTTATGTGCATAAGAGAAACTAAATTGTAGGAGCTTTAAATTGTGTTCATGAGGTTTAAGCTTTTAGAAATACCTGCACATATCAAGAAATCCCACGAGCGTCTTTATCCCAGAAAAGCATTGTTGTGGAACTTTGGAAATCACTTGCATGGAGGTGGTTTGGCTTTGAAAAAGCGGATGTTGTTCAAAAGACGTCAGTCTGCAAATCGGTTACCACTAGAGACAGCTCGACAACTAACTTATTTCACCATCTGCAAACTAACTACTGTGCAGAATACAAACATTACAACAAACGTCATTAATGAAATGCACGTGCAGTTGCTCGGCTGTTCTGCTTTACCATAAAAATGTGAAACCTTCTGCAGTTTGAGCAACAGATTTTACTGCAGTTATAAGTAAACAAGACCTACTTTCCTTACATTAAATTTCCTTCAATAGCAATAATTAATATAACATTAACAAAAGCAAGCTAGTAGCGTTTACAGACATTTTAAGGTCGCAAATTATCATTATGGATAAAATCCCAGAAAATATTGAGACATTTTTGTCAATATCGCACACACTTATCCCTACGCAGCATAATCTCAGTAGACTGTAAGAAGACGACGTTGTAGATTCACATTATGTAAAGGCAGCCAGAGAGTTACAACTAAGGCGCACCGCCAATAACACCAGTTAATAACTCACCAATTAACTGATTACCACCAAATAAAAGTGTTACTTCAGTGCTCAGTTTTAACGAGCATTTAACTTAATTTACGACAGCCACCAATTGCTCTTTGACCCGACAACAGAGCTGAGATCGAGATATCACATTAGCGTACAGTATGTGCCAAATTAAGACTCGCCAGAGCCCCTACACATGCATGTGCTCATTGTAAGTACATAGGAAAGTGTAGTCCGGGTCTCAGTTACTGTCACTCCTGTATACAGTGGTGCTTGAACGTTTGTGAACCCTTTAGAATTTTCTATATTTCTGCATAAATATGACCTAAAACATCATCAGATTTTCACACAAGTCCTAAAAGTAGATAAAGAGAACCCAGTTAAACAAATGAGAAAAATATTATACTTGGTCATTTATTTATTGAAGTAAAATGATTCAATATTAGTGAGTAGCAAAAGTATGTGAAAGTTCGCTTTCAGTACCTGGTGTGACCCCCCTGTGCAGCAATAACTGCAGCTAAAGTTTCCTGTAGCTGTTGATCAGTCCTGCTCACCGGCTTGGAGGAATTTTAGCCCATTCCTCCGTACAGAACAGCTTCAGCTCTGGGATGTTGGTGGGTTTCCTCACATTAGCTGCTCGCTTCAGGTCCTTCCACAACATTTCCATTGGATTAAGGTCAGGACTTTGACTTGGCCATTCCAAAACATGAACTTTATTCTTCTGTAACCATTCTTTGGTAGAACGACTTGTGTGCTTAGGGTCGTTGTCCTGCTGCATGACCCACCTTCTCTTGAGATTCAGTTCATTTTCCTTTAGAATTCTCTGATATAATTCAGAATTCATTGTTCCATCAATGAAGGCAAGCCGTCCTGCCCAGATGCAGCAAAACAGGCCCAAACCATGATACTACCACCACCATGTTTCACAGATGGGATAAGGTCCTTATGCTGGAATGCAGTGTTTTCCTTTCTCCAAACATAACGCTTTTCTTCTAAACCAAAAAGTTTTATTTTGGTCTCATCTGTCCACAAAACATTCTTCAAATAGCATTCTGGCTCGTCCACATGATCTTTAGCAAACTGCAGACGAGCAGCAATGTTGTTTTTGGAGATCAGTGGCTTTCTCCTTGCAACTCTGCCATGCACACCATTGTTGTTCAGTGTTCTTCTGATGGTGGACTCATGAACATAAACATTAGCCAATGTGAGAGAGTCCTTTGGTTGCTTAGAAGTTACCCTGGGGTCCTTTAAGACCTCTCGCCAACTATTACACTCCTAGCTTGGGGAGTGACCCTTGTTGGTCGACCACTCCTGAGGAGGGTAACAATGGTCTTCAATCTCCTCCATTTGTACATAATCTGTCTGACTGTGCGTTGGAGTCAAAACTCTTTAGAGATGGTTTTGTAACCTTTTCCAGCATAATAATCATCAACAACTCTGAAGTCCTCAGAAATCTCCTTTGTTCGTGCCATGTTTGCTCGTACACTTCCACAAACATGTGTTGTGAAGAGCAGACTTTGATAGATCCCTGTTCTTTAAATAAAACAGGGTGCCCCCTTCACCACTAATCCTCGAGGGTCACATACTTTTGCCTCACTAATATGTAATATTGGGTCATTTTCCTCAATAAATAAATGACCAAGTATAATATTTTTGTCTCATTTGTTTAACTGGGTTCTTTTCATCTACTTTCAGGATTTGTGTGAAAATCTGATGTTTTAGGTCATATTTATGCAGAAATACAGAAAATTCTAAAGGGTTCACAAACTTAAGCACCACTGTACACTTTGGATTAAATCCACACAAAATGCTGGCAACGATAACCAAATCTGTCATTCCTTTGCCGTCATTTTGATGAATAGGTAAATTATAGCAGAGTATGACTAAACTGACAAAAACAAACAAGTTCAAACAGCCACTCAAAGTTCTTTTATATTCTACATGTCAGTCGGCATTATCAAACCATATCAGTTCGATCTATAGGATTTAAAGAAAGCGCTGACTGCTGATGAAGCGCAAGCTAGACACTCCAGGTGTCTGACATGATGATAGGTTGTAATATACTCCCAGGCCTAAAACTACTGTCGTTCAGTTTTAAACAGGGTATTCCAAAGTCTCAAGTATTGTGAGAAGGAACAGCAGCATTACAAAGTGGTAAATGCGTTACTGTCCCATGTTCCAGGCCTGAAATGCAAGAATGGAAGTCGATTCCCAAATGAAATTAAATGGTCCTGAAAAAAAAACATGCTGACCAGTGATGTCTCAGGAGACTTATGATTCTCACTTCTGTTTGATTTAAAGATGTACTTTGTCGCAAATGTTCCTCCTCCGATTGCTTAGAAGAAATCGCATTAGACAAAAATGAGACGTGAAATACTTCTGAGGTTCAAGTAGTCACAGCTGAGAATTGGTTTCAGATGCACACAAGGTCTAGGGAGATCTTTTTGTTTTCATTTCATCTCCTTCAAGGCACCATATTTTTTATTTACCGAGTAAAGCAATGTAAAAACTAACATCAACCACAAGTTAAGGACTAAAGCTGAAGTTCAGTCCAATTAACACAAGCAACTGTCCAGTTTACCTTTTATTCTTGAACGGTTTATTTCTTAAACAGAATTTATTTTGCAAAGTAAAGAACAGAAAGGAGAGAAGAGAGGATTTACTGGATGAAGGATACTGCAAAATCACTGGTTCATACAAATTAAATGTGAATTCATGTATTTGTTAGACAGCTATTAAGGTCAATAAAATGGTTCAAATTAAATTCACAGCATCAAAAGTGAAAGTGGAGGAGTTCATGTCGAGACTCCTGTCTTTACTAAAGTGGTATTTTGGCAAATCGGAGCACAACGTGAAACTATATTGAGATCTGTACGACAACTTCAGATGAGACATGAGACTACTGAGGTCTGTATCTCAGGAGACATATGCTAAAGTCTCATTTGTCTCCCAATTTGAGCTCATCATTGTCTAGGAGAAACTACAGAGATATTAAGTTGATCTCCTATTGATTCTTTCCACTGGTTTGTCTGCAATAAAATCAAAAATGCTTTTATTTACATTTTCCATACTGCCCAAACTCATTTGGGGTTGTATTTTCTGTCTGAGATGCATTTATGAATAATGCTAAACTGGAGTCTAAGCTTACATCAGTAGCTATATTAGCATTCTCGCTAGCATGTTTTATTGCTTTGCTACTGTAAGATAAAGACTGAAACACCAGACATGCATTATGTGAGCAACTACAACTGGGATAAATTTAATTTCTGGTTAAACTGTACCTTCATCACTATCTTGTGTACACCACTTTGTTTATTTACACCATTATTTTTGTGCATTCCCGTGTAATGTACTGCAATTCTAAGCCATGTAGTTCCCTCTCATTTCTCCTAGTTCATCATGATTATTAATGATGGCATTTCTGCACCATGGAGATGTCTACAGCTGTAGCTCTGCCTTCTCTCGTGTGTTCTTTAATAAACACGAAACCCATTTCTGTCCTGCTCCTCACTCCTGCACCTCAGCCTGACAGGTTTCAGAATATTAATGTGCATTATATTAGGCTGCATGCCTAGATACCAAATTTAGATCAGTACATGCACACACCTGATGAAGCTTCAAAAGCCAAGCATCTGAGTCACCGAGTCATGCTGCAGATCAGCAACACAGGAAAAACTCATCACCTACATTCAGAAGTGTGACTCTCACTGGGATGAGTCTGTGCCTGTCATGATCAGGCAAATCCAATCCACTTAGCTTCACTTCAAAAGAACAAGCTGCTCACTCCCTAAGGATCTGTCACTCACTCTCACCCTTCTGCACCATTGCACCAGCTCTTTCCCTGTCCTTCACACACAAAGAACGCACTTATGGAAGAAAGCATCTACACAATATTAAATTAAACCATTCTAGGGGTGCTATAGAGTGAAACTCGAATTCTGTTCTTGTCCCATTTTGACTAGAAAAAGGTGTCTCGGTTCTCGTAAAATTCTGTGAGGAGTCGATCTGCGTGACTCATTTCAGCCTAAACATGATTCAGTTTCACATTTCTGTCGTGTTTTTCTTTATTTTCACTTCTACAGTACTGTATTCTTAGTGCAAACAAGTCTGGCTCCTAACAAGGTTCGTTTAAAAGAGCAAATCAAAAGCAAATCAGGAATCGAATGCTCCAGAACACAGGCTGCAGTTAGCTTAGCAGCCATGTTGGCGCCTGGAGTTCACCAATAGAGTAAGTGTTTTGCTTTCACTTTCAATCCATTACATGTGATTTTCCAATAAGCTTTGTGTTAGTGATTTTGGCCAACTGTAGGTTAATGCAAGTGTTTTAGACATGAACTTACTTATAATAGACTCAATACCAATACCTTTATTCACACAATACCAAACACGCATTAAACTCATCAGATCATGTTACATTTAACTTGTGATGGATTTGTCGGAACGTTTCACCATCATAAATCAGGGAGCACCTGTACAACAACTCCATTAATGCATATAATGCCTTATATAGTGTGGATTTTCTGGGGGTCTGGAACAGATTCATTCAATTTACATTATTTTTTATGGGTAGCAATTGCTCGGTACTCGTCAAACCTTCTAGAACTGTATACTGAATTCGCACTACAATTAAAGTAACGGCCCATCAGTATTTATTGTTCAGTATTATTCATATACGAATAACGCAGAGGCAAAAACATTCAGCAATAAGAGAGCAAAAACCAAGCATCGTAGAATGCACTTGTTCAAGTGACCATGTACACTCAAAACCTGACAAATACAAATACAACCTTAACCTCATTCTGGGACTCAACAACAGTATTACCTTGAAATTTTATTTCAAAGCATACAGGAGAAAAAAATAAATGGCAAATGTCTGAACGCTTTCCAAAAGATCCACTAATGTTTCTGTTAACCCCAATTGACTTGTTAATGGTTTACAGTGAGGGCATTCTGTAAGATCACAAGATGCTCTGGAATGTTAAATCATGCTGGATAACACGGATCCTCAGATTTGGCACAAAGTTAGAGAGTGTGTCATTTTCACTAGCGACCCAAAACTTTTGGCCCCCACTGTACATAGATCCTCATTCACACAAGGATAATGATATAGTAGTGCTCCTACATCATGTTTAAAGTCCTCTAAGGATTTAAAATCACATCCTACTTACATCACTAATAATCCTAATTTCTTTGGCGCCTCATGAGTGCATCATGAACACTTTACCCCATTAGTTGCTCACAATGCAGATTCTGTTATAGAAAGCTCTCACGTCACTTTTCAGCACTCTGGTGAGCTTTACACAAAGAGGATGGAAAGGGTTGGAGAAAAGCCATCAACAGGAAGAAGGTATGAATAACCCAAAGTGACCTACAAACAATCATCAGCTGTCCTGCCTATGAACACAGCATGAATACACAGCAACAAAAAAAATGAACACAGTAACAAAACACTAAACAAACCCCACCAGAAATATCCTGTAACCAGACCCCTCAAACCCAGAAGCCTGAACACTCAAGCCCAGACTAGCCATTAAACCTAAACACCAAACCACTGCTCACACCCTGTAACCAGACCACCCATCACAGCCCGTAACCAGAGTGCTCATCAAGCCCAAGAACCAAACCGAGGCCAACGCTGGAGACCTGATCCATGAACGGGTCTTAAAGAAAATCTTTGTATTTCTTAACTTCATTCTTATGAAAAAAATGTTATTCTTCAAATAACTTAAGAATCATCCTTTTTCTCATCTCTATTCAGAACAATTCTAATAACAGATGGTATTCTTGGAAACATTTTGTTCTTAAACGTTTTCTTAACCCTTACGATAGCCTCGAACTTGTCTTAAGCTGTAAGAGTTTAGGTATATATCTAAATTTAACAGTTTAGTTCTTGGAAATAAAGTCTACCTACTTTCACTTTAAGAGTGAAGGCCATCCTTAAAATACAAAAGTGTCGGACTGTGGTAGCCTAGTGGTTAAGGTAATGGACTCTGGATCAGAAGGTCGAGGGTTCAAATCTCACCTCTGCCAAGCTGCCACTGTTGGGTCCTTGAGCAAGACCTTTAACCTACAATTGCTTGGATTGTAAGACTGTACCAATTGTAAGTTGCCCCTGGATAAGGGCGTCTGCTAAATGCTGTAAATGTAGTCTACATAAGGCTGCTTAAATTGATTAAAGCTGCTGCTATAATCATTGTTTTAGATGGAAGTTGTGGGTTCTGGAGAGAGAGGAAAATCCATGAAGGCCTCTCAGACAGGGAAGATCCTCTCACTGCAAGGTGTAAAATGCAACATGGCCTACATAAGAGAACAATGAAAATTTTCTAAGAAAAGCCCCAGACCGTTCATCAAACCCGGTAACCAGAGCATTTCACGGTCAAGAATTCTGACCAAACCCAATTACCAGGTACTAATCAAACCCAGTAACCAGACAAAACCAGCACAGACCAGTCAATCTGGCACAACACCACTACAGTCTGGTAGCTAAATTCCTGCATTGCTTATTTAGCAGTTGGATGGAGAGGCCAACTGTGACAACGGTACATTCTCCATCTGCTCACCCAAACCCCTCCTCAACACACACACACACACACACACACATACTTTTATATTATTACAGGAGTGTGTCCAGTAACCAGACAATTTATAGAAACTGAGACCTGTGGCTCCATCCCAAACAGAGCCCCTTATTTTATATGCCCGATGGAAAAATTCAGCTCAGAAAGAGAACTATAGAGTCTTTCATAATGAGAGCGCTGTTGTTGGTTGGAGGAGAGAGGCGATTGGATAGGGTGTGATAAATATAGTCAGAGAAGGGCACAGGCAGATATTTATAGTGTTTTAAAAAGAGACCTACATAACTCTCCTCAAAGGAAACAAATCAAAAGTGAGCAGATCAGAGACCATGTTGGAAAGTAACAGTCCCTGCATTTTAAATGATTCATTAAAAACTGAAGAACTCATAATAGGATACAGGAGTATCCTACAGGAATGGATACCAGTCACCCAATTTACTACTGGTTAGGAATTATGTGATTGGATTTACCACCAAACATCCAGTCTACCCATTATTAGTGATCTACTGAATTTGCTCATAAGATGGATAAAAGTTGGCACTGCAACTGAGACAATGCAAGTTGTGTGTGTACACATATACAGGACTGTGCAAAAGTCTTAGGCCACCATTAGATTTGCTGTTTTAGCAACGGTACAAGTGATCACATGCAACTTACTTGGATTCATCACTCCATAATCCTCTAATTTTTAAACTGATCTTCATTCCAATCTTTGAGAGCCTTAGCTGTCTTAGCCTTTCATCTTGTTCTTCTTTCAAGACGTGGTTTCTTGGGTTCGACCCTTAACAAAAATACCACTCCCAATCAAGCATGCTGATGACACTGGCCAATTCGCTATGCCGGACGTTTTTCTAGTTTTTTTGGTGTTTTTAATACAGCATACAAGATTTCTGTATTTTCTGGTTGTACTCTAATATAGTCTGAAAATTATACATTTTCTTCATACCATTACTAAAACAGTGGTAGTCTAATCTAATGGTGGCCTAAGGATTATGCAAAGTAATGCATGTTACTATCTTTTGAATTGGAGAGCATACCTGAAGACAGGATGGGGGTTTAATTCACTCATACAACTTATACTGCACCAAGGCAAGAGGGACAGTCTGCCAGTCCATCACAGGGGCTCACCAACAGTAAGCAAAAAATTTACTTACTACAAAACACATGTGCCGGTTTTATGTCTCTTTCAGTTGTATATGGATAGAGTGAATCACATGCATTTCCTCTTTAATACATCTAACCTTTTTTGTGATTAAGTCTATTATTTACTGACTTTTAACAAAGCAATAAGATGCAAATTAAGAAACTTTGCAAATTAAAACTTCGTAAATAAAACCAATATTTCAAAATATATACACACATACAAGAGATGTGCCAACATTACAGAAAAACAGTTCCAAATTCCTTTTCCATATGTGGTTTCATATTACATTATTTAATAGCCTAGCTGTTAGGTACACTGGGACTATGGACAGAGAGTCGAGGGTTTTGTTCAAATCCTGCTCTGGGAAAGTGCACGTTGGGGACTGAGCAAGGCCATTAACCCACAATCGTGCATTGTAAGACTGCATCATGACTTGCAAGTTGCTTGGATAAGGGCGTTCGTAAACGCTGCAAATCCACAAAAAACTCAATTCACCAAATGTGAGAGCGCTGTTACCGTTACAGCGATGCACCACAGAGCACCTTCCCAAAGACAACAAACCATCCACCACAACAACATTATTGACCTTCGCTGACAGCACTACGTACAAAACAGAAAGCTTCCGTACATGCAGGATTCTCAAGCTGAGCATCGGCTCAGAACCAACAGTGAAGAAATCCAGCAACTGAAAACAATGCATACACGAGTCCAAATATTAACTTTTCCTTCCTGTCTCTCCACGCGGCACGAGAATGCGAAGCCAGGTAAGCCACGGGTCGCTTTTCCTAAGCAGTCTGCAGAGTATCCAGAGGCCTGATTTCACAGTGAGTGCTGTACTACTCAAAACAGCACAGAGTGTTCGACTAGTGCTGGAAATATTGGACTCCATTGTGATGATCCAGGCATCATGTCTTGTCATGAATGGCATTGGTGCTAATGTGACGTTAAAGCAAACAAAATCGTGTTAACCAAGGAGTATTTCAAGACGACTAATGTGTGTTGAAGTGTGTCTGCTTTATGCGTTGTTGCAATCTGTGGTTGTTTGACTGACGAGGTTAAACTGGAAGCCCTTCCTTCCCTAAGTATTACTCTAAAATAAAGCCAAGACAAGGAGAAATGTCACAAGCCAATGCCTACATTTATAGATAATACTGGGAGCCCTTCCCCTCCCCCCGTGACCCTGAGAGTCTTCACATCCCAGTTTCTCGCCGCACATACCGGTTTATCATAAGCAAGTAATCTTTTCCAATATTTACCTAGAACCAGCTGTGGGCGCTTTCACTCAGACTAAAATCTCTCAAAAATAGTGACGTTTTGATAAAAGAATCTGAAAGAATGATTCTTATTTAAACAAAAGGACTACTTGTGTATCTCAAATACATTGGACACATTTGTACAGGACTAGTGAGAATTATTCTCGTCTCCATTTGATAAACTTATTATTTCTAACTTATACTTTGCCTGGTAATAGTTATCAGCAGATTCCACTTTCGGGTGGCACAGTGGCGAATGAAGTCCTGTACTTCACCTGAAACTGTTTAATGCATTAGCCTTTTTTCAGTTTATGCTCCATATTTTACCACACTTTGGTCAAGTGGCAAGCTGTATTAAAAGCCATCTTCAAAGAAGCAAATCGGTGGTCATATCATGGACTACAAAGCGGAAAACGTCATAATTTTATGGGGCAAATTTAAGTCTTGTGGAGAGAAATCAGAAGATTTATTGCATGTTGGATATTCTGGAATCTATACCAGTGTTTGCAGTGTGTTATTAGGTTAAGGTCTTTTTCTGCAGCTCTAATCAATGATGGGTATAAAAAATCAAGGTAAGACATTAAGGACAGCGAGCCAGTTAAGGCTCAGTTTGGAATGATGAATCACCTAAAGTCTTATTAGTGATCTAGGGGCGTTCCTGCAATATAAACATGATCACTGATCAATAAATCATTGCTAAGTAATGCTACATTGGGCAAAAACCACTTTACTTACACAGATTGAACAGTGTTATCTCGCTCATAATGGAGTTAAAGACATGAAAACGCGGGAAAAGTGAGATCTTAAATGGGCATGCATTTCCTCTTTGACTTTAGGTTAGTGTTGAGATACTACACTTCATTATTGAACTTTAAAATAACTCTTCAGCCAACAAAGGCTCATCATCTGGGACATTAACATGGTCTCTAAATTCTGATGACATTTTATTAAATATGTTGCTTCTCCTTACTCTCTGAACAGGAAGAAACCAAAAACTGTGACATACTATGGCATTTCTAAACGAACGCATGTAACATATTGATTATGCATTGAAAACTCAAAATAGGGCGCACAAACAACTTTATGTCCTTATCAGAAATATAACATTAAAATAACAGAGCAAAGTGCTACAATAAGTGCTTACACTAAATGAATAATAAATATGATAAATCATTCATAAATAAAATAACAAATTAAATTAATAAAGAAAAAATTAAGTGTTTGCATGCTGATGAAACAATACATACAAAAATCATTCACTCTCTTTCTTTACAGGAATTTGCATTGCAATCCACAAAATGTTATCATTCAACATGCTCCCAGGCTAAAAGCTGGCTCTCTTTTTAGAGGACATGGCCCTGCCCAACACGAACACGGGTATTTTTAAAAAGTGAGCTTTTATTCGTTTGGGACCGTCGTCCACAGAAAACGAACTTTTTTTTGCAAACTCCTTCCCGGGTGAAGATTTTTCAGAAATCCGTTTTTCAGGTTGCGTGTGGAAGACGGGAAAAATGGAGTTCTTGTTGTAAACGTCATTTGTGCGCCCGTTATCTCCTTGTTTTATCAAGGCAATTTTGTGCAATAGCGGGCGTAGCCAAAATAGTGCCAGCTGTAACAACTTATTGTGACCGAACTTTGTTACAAATCTACAAATAAAATTTGCCAATTATGACCTTTTCATTACATGAAGAAAGAGGCGTCAGGAAAGAGCTACGGAGGTCACTAATATATCCATAACAACCACAAGCAGTTCCCTACAGCGTCCGCCGGTTGGGACGAGACCCGGTCGACTCTCGTTGGTGGGAAGCTTTCAAAACGAAGTGGTGGTTGAAGAAGAAGAAACACGTTCGTATGCATAGGACGTTGCTGTGTCGTTGAGTGAGCTGCTTCGCCGGCACATGGATTGCTGGTTTGCTCTGCTCTGATAGCGACTGTGTGCGTTTTGCGTTTTCATGTGGGCGAAGTTTTTTGTTTAAACAATGCTGTGGGACGGATGTTTTTTTAAACCGAATTTGAAAACCCCGTTTTAGAAAATACCCGTTACGTGTGGACATAGCCTTAATGCCTAACTTAGTTTGAAGTATTACACGTCGGTCGACCTCACTACGTTCAAATCCTGTGTTTTTTTTCCAGCGCTTGATCGAAGTGACGGCAAGTAACGTAAGCGGATATGATAAGGTGGGGGGGAACACAAATCATGCAACACAACGAATTGATAATGAAATTCATTGTCGACACTTTTAATAATCGATTATTAGCGATTTTATCGATTCGTTGTTGCAGCCCTAGCTTCAAGCATGTCAAAGAAAATATGTGCTACCAGTTATCCTCCCAGGTTTGTAGATAAAATGGGAAAAGAGTAAAAGATTGGATATTGGCAGTGACTATAGATGCACCAACTGCAATTTCATTGGCCGAATCCAATCATCGATTTGTTAACATATGGCCAGACGATTCTGATTTTCGTTCTAAGAATTACAACTGAAAGCATTGTTAAAGAAAGTTAAAGAAAGATAGGGGCTGATGGGTTGTGCCTGGCTTTGAACTCTCACTAGCTTTAACCTCTTTACCCTTGTTAGTTTTGTCCAATTCCACATATTCAGCAGGGTGATGCGGTTTTAAATGTATTGTGCTGAACGGTTAGGAAACTGTTCCTTTATGGTTATTTTCACTATGCATGTACAGTATTGGAAACAGCACACTGAAGAGCTTCCACGCAGAAGACATGGCTGTGTCCGAAATAGATCCCTACTCCCTCATTAGTATCCCTACTGCCTCTTTAGTACTGAGCCATTTAGGGAGACTATTTAGTTGACCAAGTAGCACTCAAAACACAACTGAAATCTAAACTTCTTCATGAACGCATGTCAGGAGCGGTTTCAGAAACAAACCGGCAAGCAGCTGAGCCATGTTTAAAGCTCCATACACACAAACAATTCTGAATTAAAGTTAGTAAAAGCGCTGTGTGGTTGTGTTTGGGCCAAGTGTACACAGAATCAGTTATGGGCACCGGTTATGGGCCAATCAGGCTGAAAAAAGTGATTGATCGGTGCATCTCTAGCAGTGACTGCACATTTGATTTATGAATGTAAACAAAAATATGACTCATAATCCACATGAAGTCTCTGGCTCTGTTGTTGCATCACCACTGAGCATCTCCCCTTCCCAAGGTCTCACAGCTGGACCTAAATCAGAGCCAAGCCCATACTTCTGCCCCAACAATCATCGATGATGCTACTGATTTCAGCAGTTATACATGAGGAACCACAATTTAACAAATTACCCAGCACAAACAGAAATAATACAAATTCGACTATTGCTCAGGGGTAAAAGAGGCTTTCAACTCCTAAACGAAGGCTGTGAGTTTACATCCCCGCCCCAATGAGCTGCCACTATTGCGCCTGGCCCATTAACCTTTTAACTGTACGGTTTGTTTAACGTCAGCTTCAATGGCCATTCACAACAGAAACAAGGTTAATCACAAGCACACGGTAAAGTTGGAACTAGTCCTACATACTCAGATTGGGCCGGTTTAGTGCATTAGGTTAACTGACTGCACGTCTTTGGACTGTGGGAGGAAACCCGAGTACCCAGAGTAAACCCATATGGACATGGGAAGAACATGCAAACTCCACACAGAGTCTGAGGTCGGGACCTAATGGGGACGCTGGAGAGTATGTGAACTGCATTTCTGAGCTTCTGTGGCCTCCTCAGTGTAATACTCTTGCATCCGGACATTCATTTTAATATCATTAAGATCATTTTTATGCATGACAAGCGAGTTCCTAGTGGGTCGTACATGGGTTTTTACAAACCAGGACACTGGCACCACAAACAACTGGGGGTCTTTGCTAATGGTCATAAACTTCCATCCACAGTCACCTAACCTAAACCCTATTAAGTATTTATGGGGACACGAAGAGAGAAAGCCAAACATTTAGTAACATCACAAGATGCTCTTTGGAATATTGTGAACTCATGCCGGATAATGTGGATCATCAGATTTCACACAAAATTGTGGAGGCTATGCAGCTCAAGTGCATGCGGTCTTTACAGCAAAAGGGTGAACATACCAAATACCAATCAGTTCTAAACATTTTTCCACTCAAGTTGTTACGCTGATTATATGATTTGTAACAAAGACCATTCTTCATTACAACTGTATTACCACATGTATTAATACTATATTATTAAGATACCTTATATTAAAGACAAGGGTCGTCTCAGACTTCTGGCCTCCACTGTATATAATATTAAGGATTAAGAAATGTCTGGATGCCTGAAGCGAAACCTGACGGGAGCAGCTGTGCAGAAATGCGTGTGCCCAGCCTACTGAACACAGAGGACGCATAATGATTTCTAACACTGCATCCATCCAAAACGGTGCACAATTTATACTGAATGCATGAACAGGGTGCATACGGGTTTTAAACTCATTTGCAGTTCTCAAGGTAAATATGGATTACTGCATGTAGACTAAATACTGTGGTAGAATTACAGGGTTCGTGCAGTACCGGCCTATAGGGTTGTCTGGGGTTGGGTGGATTATTATGGGTTGTTTATGGACCCCAAAAAGTTCAGCAACACCACAACTCACAGCACAGACCTACTTTGAACTGTAAAATGGATGGCAGCAATTACCACACGATATAGGGCGTGCAGTAACGAGAGGGATCAGACAGGCTGCACAGCCAACACGCACACGCGCGCGCACACACACACGGGCTAGAAAAACAACATCCACAGCAGCTGATCTTAAACCAGACACTGCCGACGGCCTACTGAAAAGCCCAGCTCATGCACACCGATGTGTGACAGTTTCTATTAAATACATGAACACAATCCAAACACGACACCTGCGCATCAGGAGTAGAACCACGCGCTGGAATACTCACCGGTGCTCATTGTGTTGCGCGGATCTCCAACACGGTATGTAAACTGCAGCCGATCAGCTCCGTGCGCGCATCACCCGCACGCTCTCACGCTCATGCACACACATACAAACACGCGCGCACGCGCTGATATCCCCAAATATGAGCTGAGAGTAAAACTGCAGGTCCTATGCAGATCCTCTGTGCCGGGCAGGAACGGTGTTATTGCAGGTCTGAGGCTCGGTGCGCTCCGCATGGGTGTGTAAACCACTCACTGCGCCTCTGCATCAGCAGCACCGTCATTCTCCGACACTGACAGCTCCACGGAGCGCAAAGCAGCATGGGAAACGGAGTTCTTAAGCCATGTGTAAACTCGTGTTAGACGACTACAAATTTAGCTCTTAGAAAGAAACAGAACTTGCATTCATGACCACAAGAAAAAAACAACCTCTCAATCCTTTACACAATTCACATTTATGGGACTGTGGTAGCTTAGCTGTTAAGATAGCTACTGGACTGTGGATCAGAAGGCAGGGTTCAAATCTCAAGTCTCCTGGCTGTGGTCGCAGGAAAGCCGGTGCTTAACCGGCAGCACAGGATGCAATTTAGGAACCGTTAGACAAACTCTGGCTCACTTTTGGCAGTCCAGTGCATTTACTAGGTGCAGTTCTCAATCAATGTTGGCAAACCAATTCTCTATGAACTTTAAGGACAGCAGGGCAGAAGGTTGATGAACTGACTTGATGGAAGCGGAAACCTATAAATGGGTCATATTGACAGTCACTGGGGTATCAGTACAACCAATTCTTCTCCCACAGGTCTATGGAGAATCCAGAAATGTATGATTCATATTCATATAAAAGATATGGTCCAGAAGGTCCAGGATTCAACTCCCACCTCTGCCAAGCTGCCACTCCTGGGTCCTTGAGCAAGGCCACTGACCCACGACTGCTTGGATTGTAAGACTATCAGTTGTAAATCGCTCTGGATAAAAAGGTGTCTGCTAAATAATATAAATGTAAATTAATGTGTTAGTGTTGCTAAAATAGCTGAGCTCCACAAGAAAAGGGGTGTCCACAAACTTTCATCTATATAGTTTAACAACTTCATGCATATATTTGGATTGTGAGAGGAAACAGGTCGACCTGGAGAAAACCCATGAAGGAACGAGAACATGCAAACTCCACTCGGTACGAGGTCAGGAGTTTTGCAGCCATTGCAGCAGTCAGTGTTGTCAAGTCAAGTCAGATGTATTTATATAGCGCTTTTTACAATGGAGCATTGTCTCAAAGCAACTTTACAAGTTTAGATTATCTCCTAATAACTACTCCAATCCCAAATTGAGCAAGCCTATAGCGACAGTGGCAAGGAAAAACTCCCTAGTTCTAGGAAGAAACCTTGGGAGGACCAAGACTCAAAAAGGGACCCAACCTCCTTGGGCGGCGTAGATGATAAATCTAAGAGCGAAACTAAAGTCATGGAGTCAAAGTTAAAATAAAATGTGAAGTATGCACATCGACATTAATTGTGGCCCGGGTATGATGGGGCTGGAGCTGATGATGGAAGCAGCTTGAGTGGAGCTCCAGCAGATGAACATCATGTGTGGGGCTGGAACTGCCAGAACACAGCTCGGAGAGAAAACAGAAAATGTAATTAGTTATTGATTAGGGAGCACAGTGTCTATTAACAATCACTGATGCCATGTGTAGCATGAGACCCCGGCAGCATTAGCTATAGCAGCATAGCTAGAAAGAGGAGAACTGGTAGGAAAACACAGCCAAGAGGGATCACATGAGACATTGGCAACCCCACGGGAGGCAGAAGACAGCAACCCAACGTCTCTGATCACCATAAGACTCTTTGACTATGAACCCCCAGCTCTGCCCTTATTCTAAGGCACAGGATTGCATGAGTCAAGATCACGAGGACTGAAGCCCAGTTCAGCCAGACCGCCCACTCGACACTCCCGGCTAGCGGGACAAGGCAGGCAGGCCAGACATGACTCCAGACTCCGGCCCCAGTGACCCAAGCCATGCATCCTGGTCTAAATCTAGTCAAAAGCCTGCGCAAATAAGCCTAGACTTAAAACTTTGGAGGGGTGTCTGAATCTCGAACGAAAGTGGGAAGTTTATTCCATAGTTGGGGGGCCACCCATGTATGAGAAAGTCTTTCCCCCTGCTGTGACTTTTTTAATTCTAGGAACTAAAAGAAGTCCTGCACCCTGCGAACGAAGTAGACGAGTTGGATTGTAAAACTCTAAGAGGTCACTCAGATAATGTGGGGCCAGGCCATGTAGAGCTTTATAAGTTATAAGAAGTATTTTTTGTAATCAATGCGGAATTTGACTGGTAACCAGTGCAGTGATGATAGAACAGGAGTGATATGATCAAATTTTCTAGTTCGAGTTAGCACTCGGGCAGCTGCATTCTGAACTAACTGAAGTTTATTTATTAGATTTACTAGAGCATCCAGTAAGTAAGGCGTTACAGTAATCCCAACCTTGAGGTTATAAACGCATGAACAAGTTTTTTTTCCGCATCATTAAAAGAGAGGATATTTCTAAGTTTAGCGATATTTACGTAATTGAAAGAAAGCAATTCGAGAGTGATGCTGCTAATGTGCGCATCAAAGGAGAGATCTGAATCAAAACGTGACCCCTAAGTTTTTTTACAGACGGACTGGGCAATACTGGACAGCCATCTAGATTTAGGACAGATGTAGCCAACCTGTCTCTCACAGCCTTGGGTCCCACTAATAGAACCTCAGTTTTATCTGAGTTAAGTAAGAGAAAATTAAATAACATCCAATCTTTTATTTCCTTTACACAATCCTCGATTTTGTTGATTGTAAGGCTGTCATTAGGTTTGGCTGATATGTACAGCTGTGTATCATCTGCATAGCAGTGGAAACTAATTCCATGTTTACGAATAACTGAGCCTAGTGGTAGCATGTACAGAGAGAATAAAAGCGGGCCAAGCACTGACCCCTGAGGCACGCCATACTTCACTTTTGAGAGCTTAGATCCTAGATTATTTATATGAACAAACTGGTACCGGTCAGTTAAGTAGGATTTAAACCAAGAAAGTGCTGATCCCTTAATACCTACAGTATTTTCTAGTCTGTTTAGTAAAACATCATGATCTATAGTGTCAAATGCTGCACTTAAATCTAATAGAACAACAAAAGAAACACATCCCTTATCTGAGGACATTAACAAGTCATTTAGTACCCTAAGTAATGCTGTTTCAGTACTATGATGGTTGTTGTTGAAGCTGGAGATTAGTCCTCAGACAGGCTCTCTGGTTTTTCTACCATGACCCTCATTACGATAATAGACTAATAGAGGCAAATTCCTTCTAATACTGTATAGAAACTAATGCCTCACCTTCTAGATTCATTGGGCGCAGGCAGAAGCGTGTCCTGGACTGGTGGTTCTGAAGACGGTTACAATTTGTCTCCACCTAGTGGTAAATATTAATAACGCATTTGGCTGGCGGTATTAAAACAGACTTAATAGGTTTGTTTTCTGCTTACGAGATACTAAGGTTCCCATGTCATCACATCAACACAAAAAGGAAATCATCTGGAATTAATTATTATTACTTAAATATCACATTACTTAAAAATACAAATTACACAAAATGCCCGCCTTTTACGGAACCCCACAATGGACTGGCGTCAGGCGTCGTCTTACCTCCACCTGTGCCCAGTGAATTACAGAATAGGCTCCAGTCTTCCATTGCTGTTTCTTGAGCAAATAAATAGTAATGAGTTAATAGGTTGTTCCATACAAAGATTGTGTTACGTTTTCAATCAGAAAATTCACACATTTCTTGTGACCAAGGTATTTAGTGTGACCTCCTGAACTTAATGAGCACATGTTGAACTCTTTTGGGAAGACCTCTGAATTTGAACAACAACAAAAAAAATCCAGTCCAGACCTAAATATTGGAGGCAGCACAGGATCATCTGGACAGAGAAAGAAATAAAACAGTCTGTATTTAAAGAAGTGCTCTGGGAGGTGCTTAAAGAAACCTGGTATCATATACCAGAACATTACAGCAGAAAGATGACCTCTGCTCAGTCTTCCAAAAAGATGAGCTCATGTTGCTAGTGCTAAGGGAGATCACGTTAAATGCCAGTTTTTCAAAATGTGTGCCCTTACATTCTGTATTTTCTGCTGGCATTCTAATAGAGACTGAGAAATGATTATACATGGTCATTTTACCATTGCTAAAACAAATCTAATGGTGGCTTAAGACTATTGCACAGCGCTATATGTACACCTGAGCAGTGTAAAATACTGCTGCATCGCTAAAGAAACGGCTATATCACGCTAATAATATAGGATGTCTACATGAATGTGATACACTTGGCCATTTATTCAGTTGCTCTGCTTTTTTTTCTTGCAATAAACATTATAAATGGCGTTTTAGGCGGTCCTGATCAACACGTGGTGTGGAGCGTCATATTCCAGCGACTCCAGTGAGTCAACATGGCCAAGGCTTAAATCTGATCGGAACAGACCTGTAGAGAGAAAAATGTCTGATTTCGGAGAGACCGGAGATATAGAAGTGATTATTGAGGACGGAGAGGAGAGAACAGCTCCGGAATGTCCACATGGTGAGAATAAGGAAGATTAAATAAGTCAGTAACGTTTATCGTAAAGCGTTGATTATTGATTATAGGAAGGCGTTTGTGTAAACTCTAGTTAAGCTAATTATTTAGAGTGGTCAGTTCTCCGGACATGTTGGTATTATAGTTGAAGTAAGAGCAACACTTCAGATAAAGCTGACGGTAGCTCATAAGGGCTGGTGATGGTTTTGTGCTTCTGCAGGACCCACAGTGTTGTTTCAGATCATGTGCAGAGGAGAAAAGAAGAACGGGAAGAGGTTCTACGCCTGTTCTGCATGCAGAGACAGAAAGGACTGCAGCTTCTTCCAGTGGCAGAATGAGAAGGTCAAGATCTCCATTACTGATTCTCATGGTTCCTTCACTCTGCTAAACACATTTTGAATGGTGTTTAAGCTTTAAAGCAGATACTGTGTCAGATCATTGCTCTTTTTGTTCCTGGTGTGGATGCAAGCGTGCCCTGAATGTCCCGGGTTCAAGTCCCAGCAGTGCCAAGCTGCCACTGTTGGGCACTTAAGCAAGGTCTTCAATGCACCATTGGAAAAAAAAGTTTCCATTTGCAAAACTGTTTGTGTAGATTATTTTTAAGTGGCAAAACATGTCATTCTACTAGGGGTGTCCACACACCCTTTGAACCCAGTCCTAAATTCATTCTATAAAACCAGAGCTTAATTGAGGATACAGTACTGTGCAAAAGTATTAGGTCACCATTAGATTTGTTGTAGCAATGGTATAATGGCCATAGTTAAGTCAACAATTGGAGCCAAAAATTTCAAACTTGGATTTGTCACTCCTTAGTACTGTTCCACTGATCTTCATTCCAATCTTTGTGAGCTTTAGTGTATTTTAGCCTTTAAACCCTGTTACCCCCTTCAGAAAAAGTGGTTTTCTGGCGGCTACCCTTACAAAAATCATGCCTGATCAAGCTTATTCAGACTGTAGAAGGGTCACGTTGGCATCCAATGAAGCTGATATTGCTCAAGTGTAAAGGGGCAACACTAAACACTTGCCACTGCAGATTATAGAAGCTGTTTTGTCACATTTTAATACAGCATACATATTTCATGTATTTTCTGGTTGTAGTCTAAAAATGAGTTTGAGAAATAATGATATGGTCATTATACCCTTGCTAAGAAAATGATATCTAATCTAATAGTGGCCTAAGACTTTTGCACAGTACTGTTTTGCTGTAGGTTAGGATTACTGGATTTGTATTTTTTTCGGGTTCTGCGTTAGGTTTCTGAGGAAAAACGACTCGCAAGAGAGGAGCTGAACCGATCCAAGAGACCCCCCTTCACTCATGCCCAATACTGCACGAGGTACGAGTGATAATGCACAAACCAAAAAAGGCAAGATCAAGCCAGACGCTGCACTTCAGACCAGCTATGATGTGGGATTTCCCTTTCAGGTTCAGAGAGTTTCTGAGCTCACCTCTGGATCGCAGGAGGTTCTGTGTGGATTGTCAGTTGCTGCTCCTTCCTACAGAGTGGAGCAGCCATGCCTCGCACCAGAACCTCTCCGGTGACATCACGGTTTCCCAGCTGAGGAGGCCCAGTTTACTCCTGCGCCCGCTGGAGAACAAGAAGAGTAACGCCCAGTACCTGTTTGCTGATCGGAGCTGCCATTTCCTTCTGGATGCACTGTCTGGTTTGGGGTTCCAGAAGGTTCTGTGTGTGGGGACGCCACGGTGAGCCATGCTGAGCTGACCAGCTTCAAAGTGTGAAGCTTCTGTGATGCGTTAATTAGCTGATTAGTTTGATCAGGTGTGGTGCTGCAGGGAAGGAGACAGAATCTGCAAGGCGGGAGTTTATTGGTTCATGCAGGTTATCGCTCAGTCTGTGCGACTTCAGTTGGGTTCCGTTTAATTCTATTTGTTCACGTAGCACTTATTGTCGGACATTATAGCAAAGAGCCGAGTCTAGAGCACAGATAACAATGCTGCTACTCAAGTCCTTAATTCAAACTCAGTTCAGTTTATTGTTTTAAAGCAAATAGCAGGAGAATGGAATAACAAGACAAATAAACTCCATAATATTAAACCGATTATACAAGAAACGGAGTACATGTCAGAAAATCGGCAACATCAGACACAAAACTGACCCACAAGTACTTACGGTACTTGCAGTAGAGGAACCGCCAGTCTGTCAATTAAGCACCTAACGATAATGCCTTAAGACCACTAGATGTCGCTATTTTTCAGCTGGAAGTATAACATACCTATTCAAACACAAACTACAGGAAATATCCTAAACTTCTTAACACGATATTAAACCCGAGACAGTGAATACACCATAGTATGCCAACCACATAGCTATTCAAGTGCTGGGTTTGCAATAAAACCCAAATTCCATCCTTTCTTCTCTAACCTATAACTATATAAACTGGTTCGCTTTCACTCGTTGAGTCTCTGGTTCATCTGGCTGATCTTGTTCCTAATTCTGTCTATCGATGCATTTTTGGCTTTGCCAAACAAAAGTATCAGGTCCATCATACCATCCTCTTAAGTGTTTAACCGACACAGGGTCATAACTACTTTCTATACTTATTATGAATTTCCATAAATTAAAAAAGGTTTAGTATGTTCTCTGGTTAAAATCCCCTTTATACAGTAAGTCCCCTAGATACGAACCAGTTCCGTTCCGACAGTGGGTTCGCATGTCCAAAACTTTTAGTCCAACGTATTTAGCCTAAGCCAGAGTTTCCCAACCTTTTTGAGCCACGACACATATTTCACATGAGAAAAATCACAAGGCACACCACCAAACAAAAATATCACAAAGTATATTTATTGAAATATAATGAAAATCTAGTGTCAGTTTACTCAATTTATTTACTCAGTGTGAAACCTGGGCCTGTTTAGTGAAACATAAAGTTGATCTTACTGCCCTCTAGTGGAGGAGAATGTAATTGTTCTGCCTGTACCTACACGCCGCTCGCTTAGAGTACCAATCAGGTGAAATTGGATAATCTTGCATGGCGCACTTGTGACACAGTGGTTGAGAAACACTGGCTGGTGATCCTCCAACACCTGATCCCTCTCTTACTTTGATTTTAGTGTCTGTTTAAAATGGTGCAATAATCCCACAAAAAGGTGGTATGTACTGTACACAGCCTTTTTTTTTGGGACTACACTTCCCAGCGGCGCATCGCTTTTGTTTACATTCCTGATTTACTTCAGCTGTTTTGAGTTTGTCTCATTAGTCCGGTTATTTAAACCCTGCACTTGCTTTGTTTGGTCCCTGTTCGGCTTGCCTCTTCCTTCCTGTTTGTTGTGTTTTAGACCATTTGTGGTCTCTGTACACCCAGGTCTTAGTTTCGTTATTGCACTCAGTGCTCCACTGTTTTTTTTTCCCAGTTTCTTAATAAAGCTCTGCTCTGTACCTGCTTCTAATGTTCATCTCTCGCTTTCTGCCTCTGTATGACAGTCAGTAACACAACCACTTCTTGATAAAGCCCGAATATGACCGAGTCAGAATAAACAACAACGTTCTGCTCACCTCTGTTAAGTGCCAGAGATGTGGACTAACCCACCGCGGTGACGCGCAACTTGAAATTCCGCCACGGTTTTTAATTTTGCACGTATTTAAATCATTTTCAATGTATTGCACTTGTACGTTTGCATCTTTGAAAGTGTTAGTGTATTTACATTACAGTAGCATACGACTGTGACTATGGTAATGCGGGTCCACTTCGCTTAAAGACCTTTTTCGCAGAACGTACTGTGGGCGTTAAATGGCGCATGCTTGTATATGCTACAATATTACCGCGTTAATTTAATGACAGTCTTATTAAAAACAAAAATGCATTATAGACAAAGTTATTGCAAAGGAATACATGAAGTTTTTTATTCTTTAATTGCAGATTACATGAACTGATTAAGCTTCGGAGCACAGAGGGTAAAGGTGATACCATGAAGAGTTTATTACTGGATATTGATTTCAGGTAAGTGTGTGTGTCCACTTACTATTGACGTCAAGGTCTCGTGGTAAAACGAATGAAAGTTAAAGTTAAATGCAAGACAAACATACAAGTACAGCATCTTAATCGTTCGATGAATTTCGGAACTGCGATACATGTCGGCGTTTCCGTCCACGTTTCGCTGAGCAGTGCGGCGTTAGAGCTCACAGATCTCCATATGATCAGGAACGCCGTGACGATCTCTAGCTTTGAGGAAGCGGAACGCAGGGAACAGGGGTTCAGTAAACTGGTGATGGGCTCTCTCAAACACGCCCGAGCAGCTCGCGGAGAACTCCTGCAGCGCGTTCACTGCCACGGCGTCATAAAACACCAGGCGGCCTTTCTGATAGTTCACAAACACGCCCACTCTGTCCAGCGCCCCATGCCCTGCCCGGCCCACCTTATCCAGCACCACATGCCGGTCGTTGTGCCAGGCGGAGAGATGCCCGTCCCGAAACTCCAGACTCCATGAGAGCCTGTTCCTGCCAAGTTTGGCATTTTTTTCCTGCCCCTTCCTGGGCAGGCTGCCATAAGCCACGCCCACAGCCCAGACAGGGCAGCAGTGAACATCCACCTCCCAGTAATGCTGTCCGGCTGTGATGGCGGGCGAGCCGAGGGCGCAGTAGATCTGATCGAACTGCAGGGGGTGAGTGGAAACAGAACCGTCGTCTGGACAGAGGTGCATTCCCCGCCCCCCAGACGTTACCTTGATGTGTCTGTGGCTGGCCGTCCTGTCAATCAGCACCCCAGTGGAGTCTGGAGATGTATGTAATGTATTCAGAGAAAGAGATGAATTAAAAATAAATGTTTCTAGAGGATGAGGTGGTTTTATATTTTTGACTGATTAATATCAATATAATGATTTAATATCAGAGCGTTACCCAGCAGCAGGCTCTTTTTCCTCAGCTGGACTTGCAGGTCTTTGGAGATCTTCCCCAAAACCTTCATGAGCTTCTTGAACTTATCCTCATTCAGTTTGATAGCAAGCTCAGATGCCTCCTGCTTCTTATGGCAGCTACAGAAACACTGTTAGTCTTAGTCTTATTTTAATTTGCATTTAATAATTTATTTATTAGATGAATTATTTAAGCCAGCAGGTCTCCCTGTTCCTGGAGCTTCAGCAGGGTCTTATTCACAGGCTGTTCCTGATTGAGATTGTTTGTGTGTGTGTGTGTGTGTGTGTGTGTGTGTGTGTGTGTGTGTGTGTGTGTGTGTGTGTGTGTGTGTGTGTGTGTGTGTGTGTTACAACAACAGACATCACTACAGGCACCAATGAATCACCCAATATTTTAGATAGTAGTGAGAGTTTAAGATGGTTTACCTGAAATCTTCAGGTGAGACCTGAACAACAGAGTATAGTGCAGAGTTTAGGAAGGCGGGGCATTGCACAGATAAATACTTTAAATGGCCTGAATAGTTTCACGTAACTCTTTATATGCCTTCATTATTTTATAATTAAAGAATCTTAACACAACCATTGCAGGGAAGAAAACAAAACACTCCCTGCACGAGTATGGGATTTTTGAGACTTGGTCCTCCCAACGTTTCTTCCTCATAACGTTTCGGGAGTTTTTCCTTGCCACTGTCACCCTAGGCTTGCTCAATTTGGGATTATAAATTAGAAGATAAGCTAAAATTGAAAGCTGGTTTGAGACAGTGCTCCGTTGTATAAAGCACTCTAGAAATAGTTGGCTTGACATGTTTTGTTTCTATTTTTTCCACTAGGTTTTAAACACATTAAAACTGGAGGTTCTATCACGTTTGTTCCCTGCAGAGATCATGTTCATTCACAAAGTGTCTTGGCATTCAGAAAATCAGCAAGTGTGACTGTTCCTACTCATAAGACTGCAGGTACATTAGGACCAGCCCTTAAGCTGGATGTCTGAGGTTCTGTGGGTGCAGTCGTACCTGCTGCTGGCTCTCGGCTCCACTCTCCTGCAGCTTCTTGATAGTTCCCATGTGTTTGCGCACTAGTTTGAGGTGCTGGTTCCAGTCCTGCAGGACCCGGCTCAGTCTGCTGCTGTTCTCTCGATGCTCCTGTTCTATCGAGTTCAGAACGGCCTGCTCTTCGTTCTCTAAAGCCAGGCGCATGGCATCGAAACGCTCACGCACCTGCTGCTCCATCGCCTCTGCGCTCGTCTTAAAAAAGCAGGAGGAGCAAAAAACCGGGTGTGTTATAATGATCACGATTGAAGAGGATTGAACCATGTAAAAGCTTTTAAGTCGGGTAATTTGAGGGATAAATGGGATTCCCAAACATGTCGGTGCAGTTACAAATATTCAGTCCAGGGCGGAGAACCAGTACCGGATGCCTCACGGTTCTTTGTTTAGACTTACAGCCAGGTTGGCTTGGCGTTTTTTCAGCGATGCCATGTGAGCTTCGGTCCGTTTGCTCTCTTTCTCCAAATCCTCCAGCCAGCAGGACATCTGCTCCTGATGTTCACACAGACACACAGCTTTACTCCATGCTGTACTAAACCCTGCTTAAAGAATGTCCTTTAATATGATCCAGTATTTCTTATGAGAAAGCTCCTGCCTCATTAAATCCCTTCCTTCCCTGATGACTGTCAGCATTCTGGAACGTTCTGGCTCTTATCTGCGCATTTGCCTCTGTACTGCGTTACTCACATGTACTACCACGTGCGTTTGTGTGTCTGCGTGTTATGGAAAATGTTCATTGATCTGTGTGTGCATACATCTTATAATTAATCCCTAAAACAATTTTCATTGTGGTGCAGCTTGGGTCAAAAGACATTCAGTACTCCAACTCCGTCCACTACACTATGCTGATCGTCTTACCAAAACTCTTATATGCTGTGGGACCCCTCAGTGTGCATACAGATGTGCTGGATGGATATTGTGTGTAATGACTGTGGAGTATTCCTTTAATGAGGCTCAGGTCAGCACTATAATGGGCAATTAATTAGCTCAAAGTAGAAATGTTACTGACCTTTGAGTATTTAAGCGAGGCCCCATCCGTTTTGCGCAGAGATTTCGGTGAGCGCGGGTACGGCTGCGTGACTGGGGCCAAGTGGAGCAGATCATCTAGTGGTTGCTGGGTTTTGCAGTCGTCTTCTGCCATTTCTACGACCTGGGTTCAACAAGAACACAAGCCAACGCCACATACAGTAGAGGCCGAAAGTCTGAGGACGAGAAACACGGACGAGTTACAGACTAATCAACTGTTAAATTAGTTGCCACCTAATTTGGTAGTCGATTTAGTCGACGTAAGGCCTGTTCACACCGAGTACCATTTTTATGCAGAAAAAAAACTGGATGTGATTTTTTCAACGCAGTGGTCATGTGACTGTGGAGGAAATTCACTCATTGTTACACTGATTATATGGATTTGTCATGAAAAACTGTATTAAAACTGCAAAACGGACGCGTTTCACTAGTGCGCTCAGGCTCAGACTTTTGGTCCTCACTATGTACAGTGAAGTTGGAGGGTCTTTCTGAATGGCCCTCCTGGCTCTTCTGGGTATTGTTGTAAAATACTACCACATGCATTAGTGTGTCATCTCTTTTATCCCCTACTGTACGAAATGCAGGCAAATCTTACATTTAAAGAGGAGCTGAGATCAGGCTTGCATTTTATTACCATCACAGTCGATGCATTATTTTCTCTGTAAGGCTGTGTTTGTGAGGAAGCTGAGGTGCAGTATGTCACAACAAGTCATACAGAGTCAGCAACTTCAGTTACCCAGCATCAGCATGAAAGCCAAACCCTGCTCACTCAGAACTAAAACCCTCATTACTTTAAGTACTTTTATGCAGTATCCGTTCCTGTTTATCATAGTGACACTATATTAAGCGTGCAGTCTTCCCAACGCTACCAGATAATTCAGGAATAACAGATACTCACTGTGGCAGGGTGTAGCGCAGGTCTGAGTGTGTTCTCGCCGCGTTCCTCACTGGTACGGTCGGAAAGCTGGAGATGATCGTATAAACCTGTAACAAGCCCAAAGCCTGTTCTTCATGTGCCTGTACATGCAAGGGGTGCACAAATCTTCTACCTCAGGTTTCGAACAGGATGCTTTTCAATAGTCTGTGGTAGAGCTGAAAAAACCGTGCTGCAACTGCAAAGCCAGGAACCGAGAGGAGCTAAAAATGTACACGGTTGTTATTTAGCACGCAACTATTTACCACGGATCTCTGAATGCATGCAACCTTAAGGCAGGTGGGCTACAACAGCACGGTCAGGTGTACATGGTCTGATTTTTCATGACTCTCACACATCGTTCTGTTTTTTCCTTCGCATTAGATACTCCCAGTTTTATGGGCAGGAGGAATTCTGCCATTACAACATGTTTTAATCATCACTTCTTTGATGGACAGGTAAAGCGTTCAGCCATCCTGTGCCTCTGATGGTTTAATAACCTCTCACTCTCCAGCATCAGACGCATGGCCTCTAAAACCCTCTCTCACCTTCTGTACAGGATGCACTGAAGGTTTTTTTTCCTGGACTTCCTGGCAGAAGCTGGTAGTAAAGTGGTGATGGTAGCTGATCCTCCCTTTGGCGGTTTGGTGAAACTGCTAGGACACACGTTCTCTAAAATATCAGAGAGCTGGAGGAAGCAGCAGGGACGTGGTGCGTCAGCGGTACTTGTGTTTGCCGAGTTAAATAGATACATGTGAAACAGAGTCGAACCCGGCTCTTCGAACTCCCATTAAGCAAATTCCCGCTGTAATGTAGGTACTCGAGGTCACACACCGAACGTGATGCAAAAATGGGAAATATTAGGAAACTATACACACCAGACGTGACACGATTTAAAAAAAAAACAAAAGCGAAAACAGACAAGACGAACAAAAGGTCTTCTTCAAGTGATGATATCCTTCTGGTGCTCACAGAGACATGCAAACAGGGTGCATCTGATTTTGAAAAATAATCTCATACAAGCGCTGTAACTTCTTTTTTGTTTGTTTTTTGGTGAACAACATCATTTGATTTAGGATTTATATCCAATTAAACAAGTGTAAGCTTTTACTCAAAGGTAATAGGCCTATATAGATTTTTAATAATAAGCCATTACTATTACTTTTATTAACATCGTCCTGAACCTGAAGTCAGTAAAATGGCTCTGTGGTTCCAAGCATTAGAGGGAACCACACAGGGCAAAGGAACCTCAAGACGAAAACATCATGTTTCCTGCCAAGTATGAAAACGCTGCCAGCAGAGAGGCAGACTGAAAATACAGGAGCTGCTTCATGAAGCGCACAATATTCGTTACAATATTATCTTCTTTTCTTAATTTTTGAAAATCTATCTCATCAGAGGTGCCCAAACTTTTACACAAATCTGCAGTGTGTGTTTCCGACCTGTGTGATCCATTTCTGCAGAGATCGGGGGGTGTGAGATGCCCATGGTCTGGATATTCCCATACTTCTTTGAGCCAAGGATCCTGGACTGCTTCCCTTCATTCACTATGCTGGATTATCAGGTACTGCATTCTGGAACATGTACAAAAATAAAAATAAAAGCTTCATAGCTGTGCTAAAGGCTTCTTACTTCCATATAGCAGCTCAGTACTTACACTAACATTAGGTTTTCCTGTGCTGCAGGTAGATTATGATAACCACCCCTTGTACAAACACGGGAAAACCGGCCGTAAGCAGTCCCCGGTCCGGCTCTTCACAAACCTCTGTCCCAAAGATATCGTCCTGCCTGAGGAGGAAGGGTACAGGTGAGCAACATCCATAAGAGAGTGATGATTACAGAGACATCGGTTCTAAGCTTTCATTATCATCAGTATACCAAATATATTAGGCACTAATTTTGTAATTGGTTGTTGGCTTTGTCAGATTTTGCAGGATTTGTGAGCGGTACGTTTCAGCGGAGAACAGGCACTGCCCAAAGTGTGATGCATGCACATCAAAGGTAGGAACTGTATGAGACACGGTCTAGTGCAAATGTTTGGACGTCCTTTGGTGAGATATCAGGTTTTGCTGTTGCTGTTAGCACAGCCTCTGCGGGGAACGCAAATCTGATGCATTCAGCAAATATTATTGGTCATTATGATCAATGATCAACATTCACAATTCAACTTTCTCACAATTATCTATTTGACATTCAGTAAAAGGCAGTCCTTTTATATTTCTGAAGTGTAAACGTTGCAAATCAATGCACATTTCTTGTATAAGTGTTCAAACAACTTGTCTCCTGCAATTAAAATTATTTTAATAGCTACAAATAAAAAGTGCTATCTGAAATTGAAAATGAGACCCTGTTACCATAAACACCTTTTTGTATCAACTGTGTGTGTGTGTGTGTGTGAAAAGCACTGAAATCCCTTCAGTTTCCATTGGAGAAGATATGAAGCAGTGTTAATTTTGACAGCAAATTTTCATCTAGTTCTAATCAGTCTTTTGACTAAAACATTATTTAGTTTTAGTCATAATTTAGTCCAGAGTTTCCCAACCACATAAGTGTGCCGTGGAAGATCATCCAATTTCACCTGCTTGGTACTCTAAGCGAGCGGCGTGTAGTTACAGGCAGAACAATTACATTCTCTTCCACTAGAGGGCAGTAAGATTAGCTTTAGTTCAACTGAACAGGTCCAGGTTTCACACTGAGTAAATACATTGATTAATTGAGACTAGATTTATTATGCTTTTAATAAATATACTTTTTGTGATATTTTTGTTTGGTGGTGTGCCTTGTGATTTTTCTAATGTGAAATGTGCCGTGGCTCAAAAAGGTTGGGAAACATTGATTTAGTCGACTAACTATAATAAGGTTATAGTTGACTACAATATGACATGTAAAGGTTGCTAGTTGTAGGGTCGTCCTGGGGTTCGATCAAATGTGTGTGTCTTACCACATTACTAATTAGACTATATAAAAATACAGACTGTAGAGTACAAAGTGTGACTCATCTCATTGTATTTTTAACAGAATGGAAGAGAATGGAAACACTGTTCTGAATGTGGAAAGTGTGTGAAGCCCTGTAAGTGTCGGTTCATTTTTGAATCTTAACCTGGTAATACATGATGGCGTGTTTGGTGTCTGAAGTTTGCTTCTTTTGAATTGTCCTGACGCAACAAATGACGAATGTAGTTCCAGCGTAGTTCAGATCTCACACATGACACAAGATTGTTTGAAATGAATAATCTAAAGCAAGTGTGATTTGACTTTTAGCTTTATTTGCTTAGTGTAGTAACTAAAAATCAGACTTCAGACACTAAAGAAGGAACTGTGTACCTTTTTATAGCTTTTCACAGATGCCCTGACCTGCACTTACAGTCCTAGTTGTGTCTGCTTTACTCTGCTCTCGTTCCTCAGCATGGCGACATTGTACCACGTGCGGTCGCTGCGCTCTGCCGGATCATCGCTGTGGCCAAACGGGCTGTTATGAGTGTGGCGAGCAGGGGCACAAACACAAAACCTGTCCCAGCAAACACAAGAAAGGGTGAGTGTAAACCGAGCTACAGTGGGGCACAAAAGTATTTGGTCAGCCACTGATTGTGCATGGTCTCCTACTTAGAAAGATGAGAGAGGTCTGTAATTTTCATCATAGCTACACTTCAGCTATGAGAGACAAAATGAGAAAAAAACTCCAGGAAGTTGTAAATCATGGTGGAAAATAAGTATTTGGCCACCCACAAACAAGCAAGATTTCTGGTTCTCACAGACCTGTAACTTCTTCTTTAAGAAGCTCTTCTGTCCTCCACTCGTTACCTGTATTAATGGCACCTGATTGACCTCGTTATCTGTATAAAAGACACCTGTCCACAGCCTCAAACAGTCAGACTCCAACCTCAACCATGGCCAAGACCAAAGAGCTGTCGAAGGACACCAGGAAGAAAATTGTAGACCTGCAGCAGGCTGGGAAGAGTGAATCTACAATAGGCAAGCAGGTTGGTGTGAATAAATCAACTGTGGGAACAATTGTAAGAAAATGGAAGACATACAAGACCTTTGATAATCTCCCTCGATCTGGGGCTCCACGCAAGATCTCATCCCGTGGGTCAAAATGATCATGAGAACGGTGAGCAAAAATCCCAGAACTACACGGAGGGACCTGATGAATGACCTGCAGAGAGCTGGGACCAAAGTAACAAAGGCTACCATCAGTAACACACTACGCCAAGAGGGACTCAGATCCTGCAGTGCCAGGCGTGCCCCCCTGCTTAAGCCAGTACATGTCTGTGTAGTTAATGCAAAGTATATCAATATTCATTAAAATAAACTTAAACACGTGTAAATACAAAATCGGAGTATGACATAAGTAGTATTCTGAGTTAAAAGACTTATTTCTGATTATAAGTCATCGATGTTGGTCGGATGCTTGTTAAAAGGCGCTGTGTGTGCATGTTTGTATAACTATAAACATACACACACAGCTGCTAATTCAAAAGCGCTTCCTGTTAAAATACAGACGAAAGTGTGTTCATGTGTAATTTTATATGATATGTTTTGTTCTGTATAAACATCCGTCTGATGTGAGCTGGTTCTTGCGTGTTCACTTCCAGCGTAAAGCGGCTGCAAGGAGCTCGAGGCATGTCCAAACACAGAAAGGGGAAAGGCAAAAATGCACGCGGAAAGAAAGTCACGTGACCTTTACCAAAGCTTACTGCAGAAGCTGTGGCATGTTGAGGAACGCTCCGACGGACACACTGAACGTGTTCAGCATTAACACACCAATGACAGGACGGGCTATAAATATGAAGTCGTGTGAAGCATCAGAGTCTGAATAAATCTGGATTACTTCAAGGGAAGTAAGCAGCAGATACAACTGAAATAAACTTTTAATAATGTAGGAAAAATAAAGTTTACTTTGTTCCGTCTGTGTACTATTTCATTAGTAAGTGTGGTCACTGCTGACGACCAGTTGTGAGTTCAATTCCAGGTGAGCCAGCTGTGACACTGCACTGGACTTTGGATGGAACTGGTCACGTTACAGGTTTGTTTGCAGCATGAGAAAACAGCTGCAAAGGTATAATGCATATATTCTTAAACATACAAAAACTGAACAAGCATTCGGGTGGCACAGTGGCAGTAAACCACCACAAAGATCTGGGTTCAACTCCCAGTACTGCCCTCTGGCAAGGTCGGGAATCATAGACGCACGATTGAACACGTCTGAGGAAGGAGACTCTGGAAGGACTGGGCGTGCTTCTGTCTGCACCCAGAGAATTTTGGGACAGTCTTCAGACCCTCCTGTGATCCTGACCAGGAAAAGCATTGTTAAAGTAGAAAAATATGTTGTAGGAAAGTCTGAGCACCTTTCCAACTTATCGAACGTTTCATTAATTTTTTCATTTAATTAAGTTACCAGTGCTCTCTACATACTGTCTATTAAAAGACAGTGTTTCTTACATAGACTTTCATTTCATTGTAGAAAGTCTGAACCTGAGATTTAGTGCTAGTAATGAATAAAAAAAAAACCTCAATAATGATGCGATTTCAATCATGATTATAATTATGATTTGGTACAAAAGCAGCATCCACAAAAGGAGTCGCTGAGATGCAAAGATGGGCAGAGGATCTCCAGTCTATCTCAAAGATTAGAAGCGATTTCCATATTTCTCCCTCTACATAATATCATGCCTAATATCATTAAACGATTCAAGGAATCTGGAGGAATTTCAGTGCGTAAAGAGCCTAAACTCCAGAGGCGTGTGCTCCAATCCCACTGCTCAATAGCTTGTGTATTTAATCTATTACTATAATTATAAAAT
>JAJAGP010002318.1:0-15000 GCA_025084515.1 Ancistrus triradiatus | reverse complement strand
ATCTTTGTTGGTCGACCACTCCTGGGGAGGGTAACAATGGTCTTGAATTTCCTCCATTTGTACACAATCTGTCTGACTGTGGATTGGTGGAGTCCAAACTCTTTAGAGATGGTTTTGTAACCTTTTCCAGCCTGATGAGCATCAACAACTCTTTTTCTGAGGTCCTCAGAAATCTCCTTTGTTCGTGCCATGATACACTTCCACAAACATGTGTTGTGAAGAGCAGACTTTGATAGATCTTTAAATAAAACAGGGTGCCCACTCACACAGATTGGCATCCCATTGATTGAAAACACCTGACTCTAATTTTACCTTCAAATTAACTGCTAATCCTAACATTCGCCCTAATATGTGGCGAATACCTGTACAAACAAACATGAACATAGTCAGGGTGGCTTTATATTCAACTCATATTTTACCTGTTAAAGTAGTTTACTCAAGTAACCTGGAACATTTCTGATTCTGCCAAAGGTACTTGATTTTGTACTGATGCTATGAGGCTCCACCTTCCAATAAATGCCACTCACCTTCACCCAAAATCATATTTTGTGTTGCTGCACCAGGCGAAAATTACTGCTGTCACCTCACAGGTCCTGATTGGCTAGCACTGATTGGACCAAAAGGTAAAACAGGAATGCCTCAATCCCACACAGACAGCAGGACCAATGAAGCTCTCTTTATCTCTGGGTCATGATGGCTACGACATCACTGGGGATGAACCTTCTGCTCTCCTGATGATAAGGAGCCCCAAAATATTCCTTTCATTAAAAGTCATCCTTAAAATGAATTCTCCTAGCGAACTACAGGGACTCTTATTTGTAACTTTTTATAGTTTGTTCTTCAGACTCACGTTTCAAACACGGCAAAAACGAAGAGGATGACGAAGAAGAGGATGTTGGATGTTAGCACTGCTATCTGGTCAATATCACCCTGGATTTCAGGGGGCACCCCTTCTTGATCTGTGAAAAGGAAATATTTAATAAACAGTCAAGCCAAAATATTCAGACCTGTGGATAGTAACTGATCGAGACACCATGTATGCGCCCTTATAAAGCTGGTCTAGTACAAGATACATCGTTCTACTGGTCAGTCAGTCAATGTAAATAAATGAGGGTAATAAAGAGATTTTAATCTGAAGGGCCCTCCTGGTTCAATAAAGGTTAAATAAATAAATGTATACTGCTATTTCAGATGGAGGCACCTGATACATTCATTCATTCATGCTCAACACAACTCAGGATCACTAGAACTCCACACGTGTGTGTGATCATAGAACAACCTCATCTGCTGCTAACAGCAAAACCTTCTCAGAAATAAGGGGTCTGTGAATCTCCGACCTTATAAGATTTGTTCCTCTAAAAGCCGAGCTAAAACTAGGAAATTAAATTAGGAATTAAACAGACACGGTACCTTCTGAGACGTAGTTAATCGATCGGATCCGATTCCCGTGATCATCTACAGAATGCTCCCTGGAGAAACAGAACATCAAATTCGATATATCTATCAGAATCCTTACTTTCTGCCACGTTACACCCTGAAGATTAAAATAAATATGACTTTTTCCAGTCATGATATATTATATATATTTTCCAGTGACTATATTAAAGTGGTCTGATGATTTGCCACAGGCGCTCTACATTCCTGCACTGAGCATTTTATAGGTTAAGAGCTGAAGCATCACCTGAGGACTATGATGACCAGCAGGATGTTGATTACACCGAAGCAGGCAGCGAGCAGTGCGGGAGCAGTGTACATGTTAAACTTCAGGTGGATGAACTCCACAATGAAGCCTTTCTCACCAATAAACGACAGTCCTGCTTGAAGAGCTGCAAATACACCCAACGTTCACATGATACAGCTTGATCACACTGAACAAACTAAATTACTGAAGTGTTCAGATATCTTCAATAAACAGCATTCAAATAGTTCAGATCTCTTAACTGCAGTCCAGATCTTTATGAAATGAACTGAAGATATCCAATTCCACTATATGCAAATTATTAGCTATAAAGTAGCTGAAAAAAATACCTGGGCCAAGTATGAAGCCCAGAGCCTGGAAGGCACTCATGTTGGCCATAGCACCGGTTCTCTCCTTCAGCGACGTAGCACCTGCCACGTAAGATCTCACTACAGCCACATTGCCTGTACAACATCCATAAAGAGACCAAACCTTAGCCAATTTGTATCAGTGTTCCTTCAAATGAGGCTAAATACTTACTTTAAATCGTTACCTGCTCCGAATCCAACAAAGGCTCGAGCCAGAAGCATGTGGTACTTGTTATGAGAGGGAGGAAGGTACACGTAGGAGTAATAAATGTTGGCCAACACATTGAGCACTATTGAACAGGCCAGTGGCTCCCGAGAAGGCCTGTGATTGGACCAAAGTCCAAAGAGGGGTGATGCCACCATCTGTCCCAGGCTGTAGGCGGCCACTACCCAACCCAAGAAGCTGGCATCGGCACTGTCGTCGATCTGAAAGCCCAAAATCAACAGATGAGATCGATTAAGAAAGGATCAGTTTAATGGAATGGTTCAAGGAAAATCAAACACAATTTCTCTTTACCTTTTGCAGATAAGGCCATATTGATGTGATGACAATGGTAAAACCTGTAACAATGATTGCAGTCATTAGAGCCGAGCACAGGATCAGTACCAGAAAGCTACTGTACAATAAAGTTATTCTTTACAGAAATACACAACCATGTTCAAATAAGCAATAAGTGATCCATAACTCACGTGTACAATGAGCTGACCTTTCATCTGTATTTAGTACGCTTTTTATTTTTAGATCGGAGCTATTTTGTCGTGCTAGTTAGGGGTTAATAAGTGTCTCTCTCACCGACACTGCTGAGGAACATGGTGAAGTACATGATCCTGATTGACCTCCATCGGCTCTTCTCATCACTCTGTATGCTGTGAAGAAACGTGACAATCTTAACATCTCCCTGAAAAGTCATTGGTAGCTCCCAAGTCTGCAAAGGACCATGAACCAATATGATGAGCAATATGATGATTCGTGATAAAATTTGTTATCGTGATAGATGATATGCTTTTCTGTGCATAACGAGGATATCGGCAGGGCTTAAAGATCGCTGACCAACATGCTTCATTACAAGCGTGTAATTAATCCTGTTTAATTGAATGAAGTGCAGCACGTCTTGAAAATAAACACCATTGCCAAGTATGAGATAATATTCGAATCGTAGTTTTTAAGAATCTGTCACTCCTGATGCTTTTTGTCTCTGATCACATGTATCGTGATAAAATGTTTTTAAATATTGCATTATAAGGTTTTTACCATATCGCCCATCCCTATGTAAATAGATTTACTGTATATAGAAGCTGGAATTTCAATTCATCAAGCACTAATTTCTTGTTTTGAAGGCCTACAATAGAGGTTTTACTCTGTGAACAGTACTACCATATCCAGCCAGGTTAGATTTAACAACATTCAGAGGTAAATAAATAATCAGGTGCTCTAAGCGATGACTGTGTGTCAGGTGTGATCATTCCTTCTGTTAATGTAAAGTCTGATTGTGGTAATTAATAGATGACTGCATTGCAAGCTCACTCTCTGATGCCTTCAAACTCTATTTAAAGTTCAAAAAAGAGATCAATTCAACTACGTTCAGCAGCACGTGCAAACGCTGAATAACATCACGGGAAATGGTTAAATAATCAGTAACACACATCCAAACACAGAAGAGTTAATGATTCGTAGTTTCACCTCACCGTCCACTCATTCCATGCATCAAGGGCTGAGTTTTGGAAAAAGGCACCTTAGCGTAACCCTAAGGTTATCACCTTTTTCAAATACAAAAATAAGCCTTAATGTTTATGTTCTCTGGGTTTCTAATTTGTGGGATAAACAAGGTACTAAACTATGGAACACTGACTTCTTACTAGATTCAATTCAATTTATTTCAGTTAACACACTGCTTTTAACAACAGGCACTGAACGTTTCCATTCTGACATCGTTTATTAGTGTTCTGGTCAAGACTGGGCTCAGAAGTGGCTGATCAGACCAGATTAAGATTCTTTTCACCATACAAGAATAAAAGTAAGATTAATTGTATCAAACTCCACTGGAGGTTTAAATGCTGAAATAATCGGATATCATTTTGCTTATCAAGAAAAATGTTATGTTTTTGATAAATGTCACTAACACAAGTCATAATTATATAAACTGATCAGCCATAACACTAAAATCACCTTCCTAATACTGTGTAAGTCCCCCTCGTGCCAACAAGGCTGTGACCCATCGAGACATGGGCATCACAAGACCTCTGAAGGTGTCCTGTGGTATCTAAAACCAAAATGTTAGAAGCTGATGCTTTAAGTCCTGTAAGTCGTGAGTTGGGGCCTCCAGGGATTGAACTTGTTTGTCCAGCACATCCCACAAACACTCAACAAAACTGAGATCTGGGGAAACTGGAGGCCATGTCAACACCTTTAACACTGTCATGTTCCTCAAACCATTCCTGAACAACTTCTGCAGTGTGGCAGGATGCATTATCCTACTGAAATAAGCCACTGCCATTACAGAATACTGGTGCCATTGAGGGTTCAGTGCATTTGGTCTGCAACAATGTTTATGTGTGTGGTATGTGCTAATGAAACATCTACATGAATGATGGGACACATGGTTTCCCTGCCGAACATTACACAGAACATCAAACTCTAGATGGGACTTCAGCTGTCAGAGGTGTTAGTGTTATGGCTGATAGGTGTGTACAGTAACATGCACTCACCTGTCAGCATCTCCTTTAAGCAGAGGAACGCTTTCTTCCGAGTCAAGCAGAGACATTTCTCCATGAAACTTACACTAAAACTAAAATAAACTCAGCAGGGCTGCTGTAAAATAAAACGCATGTTTGTAAAACGCTGAACGTAAATAACGTTAAATTAAAACGAAAACAACTTCCGTGTTCATTTCGATATAGTTTGCGTTGCAGAAGAACGCCATTACAGATAATAACAAACTCTGTGTGTGTGTGTGTGTGTGTGTGTGTGTGTGTGTGTGTGTGTGTGTGTGTGTGTGTGTGTGTGTGTGTGTGTGTGTTATAAAATTATTGCACAAGTTTGAAGTCCAACGTTATTGATACACAGCAAAAAAAAACACTTCCTCTAGCGAAGAACGCACAGTAGGCTTTTATTTTGTAAAATTGAAGCCCTGAGTAACAGCTCTCTTAATGCATTTTATTTTAAGGATAGATAATTAAAAATAAATTTAGCAGGAATAAATTAAATATCACATATTTCTGAATATTTTCACAAACCGAGCGAGATCTTAAGAATACTAAGCTTCTATTTTTCTAGAACGTAAATATAAAAAATAGAGTTTTAATTCCGAAACAATTTTGCATTATTTACCTACAATAACATTTGTGAAGAATCACATTATAAAACAATACATTACTGAAATTAAAGTTATAATATTAGTAATATTAATATTATAAAACCCATTTGAATTTTTTGTCGTTTACTCATGTAGAATTTAGATGACGGTTACAACAGTTAACCACTAGATGTCGTAGAGATAATTCTTTATCAGTCAAAACAAACTAGCATAGAAACTCTCATGCTAATCACAATATTGCGTTTTTCTCATATAAATACAATATTACATTAAAACTAATTTACTATTGAATATAAATATTGTTGAAATGTGAGATCAAGGACAAAATGCACCGTAAAGATTACATTTTAAATCTTGGAAAGGTAACAATAGTAGATTATTCAACTAAAATAAATTGTGTAGGAACACAACATAGCTAATAGGAATTACAAATTAAACTGATTACACCGTTAACATAAAGATTTATACAGTATATGCTTTCAGTATGTAAACATTATATAAGTTACAAAACTGCAATTTAACCTTTTTTATTTAAAATAAAGTCTTTGAAGCTATATTTTTGTAAAATCTTGAGACAGTACAAATATAAGTAATTATTTAATTCATTCATTCTCTTATCCACTTAATCCTGGTCAGGGTCGGGGGAAAGATGTAGCCTAGCCGGCATCACAGGGCACAAGGCAGGAACCCTAGCCAGAACAACTCTAGAAACACACACTTACACACATGCTCAGGGCACTTTAGAAGCACCGATTAACCTAACATGCAGTTCTTTGGACTGTGGGAGGAACCCAAAGTAAATCCATGTGAATATGGGGAGGACTCCACACAGGCACCACAGTGCTGCCCATAAAAATTCTATATTATATCATAAATAATATATAAATTCTATATATATAATATATCATAAATAAATGTGCAATTTCACATTATATAAAAGATGGCGCAAAAAAATCACAGTAAATGTGTGCAACACAACACATTACAAAATATACATAACACAACTGTAGTATTGTATTAGTTTTGAAAAGAGCTCTCGGGTGGCAATGCACGTCAGCCTGGTTTCAGATGAATCTGTTCTAGGGCACGCTTACATCTGTTCCAGAATAGGCTCCAGGTACCTCACCCATGCAACCCGAACCTGGAAAACGTGTTTAATATGTGCAAATAAATTAAATTCTATTTCTATCCCACTGCTATCATGTTATTAAAAGATTATTAAAGAAAGTGGCAGAATAGTTACAAAGTCATAGGTGGTGGCTGCAGGTTTTAATTTCAACAAAGAAGAAGCTACACAAGTGTAAATGTATTTTTTAAATGTATTTTATTTTGTATAAACATTTACTGATTGTACGGCCCATGTTTACACCTGATAGTTTATATTACATGTAGATTATACTTTATGATTCTCTATGATATGATTTAACAGCTTGTTAAGTAGGACATTAGTTAATATGAGACTGTTAATCAGGACAGATCCTGTGCCTATCTCGAGAACACAGGGCACAGGCGTAATCATACCATGGACGGTCCTGGTCTATCGCAGCGCTAGGTAGGGGCAACTGGCTCAGGGGGGATGATCCACCAACAGGCCTCCTCTACTTCAGATACAGCCATTCATGTCTGTATGTGACCCTCCGCTGGGACAAACACTGCACAATCCAAACACCGCTCATAGTATTAAAAATAAAATAAAATTAAAAATAACACATACACATACAGTGGTGCTTGAAAGTTTGTGAATCCTTTAGAATTTTCTATAGTTCTGCATAAATATGACCTAAAACACCATCAGATTTTCACACAAGTCCTAAAAGTAGATAAAGAGAATACAGTTAAACAAATGTGGCATTTGGTCATTTATTTATTGAGGGAAATGATCCAATATTACATATTAGTGAGTGGCAAAAGTATGTGACCCTCTAGGATTAGCAGTTACTTTGAAGGCAAAATTAGAGTCAGGTGTTTTCAATCAATGGGATGACAGTCAGGTGTGAGGGGGCACCCTGTTTTATTGAAAGAACAGGGATCTATCAAAGTCTGCTCTTCACAGCACATGTTTGTGGAAGTGTATCATGGCACGAACAAAGAAGATTTCTGAGGACCTCAGAAAAGAGTTGTTGATGCTCATCAGGCTGGAAAAGGTTACAAAACCATCTCTAAAGAGTTTGGACTCCAGTAAATCCACAGTCAGACAGATTGTGTACAAATGGAGGAAATAAAGGCCATTGTTACCCTCCCCAGGAGTGTGTCGACCAACAAAGATCACTCCAAGAGCAAGGTGTGTAAAAGTAGGCGACGTCACAAAGGAGCCCAGGGTAACTTCTAAGCAACTGAAGGCCTCTCTCAGATTGGCTAATGTTAATGTTCATGAGTCCACCATCAGAAGAACGCTGAACAACAATGGTGTGCATGGCAGGGTTGCAAGGAGACAGCCACTGCTCTCCAAAAAGAACATTGCTGCTTGTCTGCAGTTTGGTAAAGATCACGTGGACGAGCCAGAAGGCTATTGGAAGAATGTTTTGTGGACGGATGAGACCGATATAAAACTTTTTGGCTTAAAGGAAAAGCGTTATGTTTGGAGAAAGGAAAACACTGCATTCCAGCATACAAACCTTATCCCATCTGTGAAACGTGGTGGTGGTAGTATCATGGTTTGGGCCTATTTTGCTGCATCTGGGCCAGAATTATATTCTGAATTATATCAGAGAATTCTAAATGAAAATGTCAGGAGATCTGTCCATGAACTGAATCTCAAGAGAAGCAGAAACGTTTAGCTGCAGTTATTGCTGCACAGGGGGGTCACACCAGATACTGAAAGCAAAGGCTCACATACTTTTGCCACTCACTAATATGTAATATTGGATCATTTCCCTCAATAAATAAATGACCAAGTATAATATTTTTCTCTCATTTGTTTAACTGGGTTCTCTTTATTTACTTTTAGGACTGAAAAGAAAGAAATATAACATGCACAAATATTAAAAATAAATAAATGAAATATCGTCATAAATACATAAAGTCTATCAGTGTGGGTAGATTTGAAGCTGTAACAGGATAAAGGCCTTTCCATGTTTCATGTTATTAATCGGTTTCTATGGCAGTACCATCTGCGTGGATGATCACCACTTATCATGGAAGACTTTGCCCTGATGATTTATGGTAGACACTTAATATCAGTGTGATGCCTAAACATCCTTTTATTGTTTCCAATGTATTATTTTTACTGATATGAAAAAGTTCATGGACTTTCTTCAGGTTGCCCTCATCAAAATATACTGTGTGAGTGTCTATGTCATATAAGTGGTGTACACCTTTTTGCTTACGTTCTAACAATACTGTGGGCCGCGGGGAGGTCCATCGCACTGGGACTGATCCTATGATTGGCCTCTCCTCCCTCAGAGACAGCCAGTGCCCAATGAGGCTCTTCTTCGAATCTGGGTCACTGCTTTGGCGGGCAAAATGTTTTGGAAAATCTTTTTGACACACTAACACCGGAGGAAAATATGAATCAAATCTTGGTCTAACACTTTGCACAGGATTGTACCTGCACAGTGTATATGCAATTATTCACTAATGAACTGTAACATTATTACCACGTGGTAAGCAACAACGTTAGGTAGGTGTTATGTGAAAAACTGACATCCATATGAACACCAAGGCGCAACGGAACATTACCAAGATTGTCTTGTCATCTTCCCACAGTGCATCCTGGTGCCGTCAGGTAAACCGTGTACGCATACCCGACCGTCCACGTGATAAAAAACAAACAGCACTCATCTGACCATTTTCTATCTCTCCAATGTCCGGCCGGCGAAGTGGCTGGTGGGTAGCACCATCACCTCACAGCAAGAAGGTCCAGATAAAGTACAGATATCGAAAAAGTACTTGTACGTTGTTACTTACCACTTTTGACCTTGTGTTATCTGGCATCAGGATTAGCAGAAAGTCCTGTAAGTTTCAAGTGAGAGTTGCAAGGATCAGACTCTCCATTCCAGATTCTCCATTTGACTGAGATAAGTAGAATTTGGAGGCCAGAGCTACATCCTGAACCCCTCTTCATGTCCTCAAACCATTTCCAAACCATTCGTGCAGTATAGCAGGGCATATTATACTGCTGAAAGAGCAGGGTACTGCTAATAATAATAATAATAATAATAATAATAATAATAATAATAATAATAATAATATGTTGCATTTATATAGCATCTTTCTTGTACCCAAAGTTGCTTTACTGGAAAGAGGAGAGAGAAAAAAAAGAAAAAAGGGAGTAGTATAGCCATAAAGGGGAGTACCTGGTCCACAATGGTGTTTGGGTAGTTTGTACATCTCAAATTGATGTCCATGCTCAGACCCAGAGTTTCACAGCAGAACTCTCAGAAGTACCCACACTCCTTGTCTCTATAATCTCCAAGAATTATAAATATGGCGTTTAGTCATACATATACAAATTTTTGGAGACTTATATAGAAATAACTTTTTCCCCGTGTCTTATTTTCTAAGTAAACTTCTGTCATGTCAAAGTTGAGACTTTGTTTTTCCCATGTGATGCACTTTTTTGTAGAGGGTAGTGTCAGTGAGCTGCACCCCCAAGATTCTGAGATAAAACAGGAAAAGGTGGGGTTTTGTGGTGCTTTCGTGGTACCGATTTTGAAACAAATGGAACAATTGTACAAAGAAACGTAAGAAAGAAAGTGCACACCGTGCAACTTTCTGTCCCTGGCCTCTTCTCAGTTCCTTGTACCCTCACAGCTCAAGCAGAAAAAGTTTGCACCCCACCCAGGGAAAGAGGTGGTGTTGCTGCAAGTGTGAGTAAGGAAGCAAAGATAATTCAGCATACAGTACAAGACGTTATATAGGTGTAGGCACTTGGAGGGTTGCGTTTCGTTGTTCTTAGTTATTCATACCAGGCAAAATAATTTTTTGATGCCATCTCTTGTTAGAGCAGAGCATCCTAATGGCTTCAGTGCAGAGGCAGGTAAGTTCACTACTTGTTTTAATGATGTTTTAACTGTGGCACGTGTCAGTGGTCGCAGGATTTGGTTATGTTTTTAAGCTTTATTCATGAATAAATGTAGTTTGTTGTATGTACAGATGGAGACCTGAGGGAGGATAAGAAATCTTGTAGCACGTGGATGCGACTGGCTCTTCTCTTTATCACCATCTTTACAGTTGAAGGGATTTTGATCATGTGGGCCACTCTGTGTAAGCTATATCTTCAGAAATATTTGCCGTCAAATGCATAAGATCCTTTCCAGGAAACTATGAGTGAATTAAATGTGCTCACAGGCATGCCTAGCCCTTTTTTATGGGTGCTCAAGCACCCCTAAAAATAGGAGTAAAAAGTCGCTTTTTGTTTTTGCTGGTTTTTTAAACAGAAGATTGTCTCTGATAAGCTGAAAACATGTTAAAACCATAGAAAATATTTGGTTTAAACATAATAATTTAACACCGAAAATACAGCGGACCCTCCTTGCCCCACAAATGGTATGATCCAAGTGATGGCTTTCTCCCTCACAGGCTCAACATTAAAGTTAGTTTTTATTTAGATGTTTTTGCTGTCTTTCCAGTCATCATATTTCATTCAGCCAAAAAGTAAGATGTTTGTCCTTCACTAGTGTGGAAATGATGGTCCAGAATTACATTAAAATTTATTTTTTTGCTTCAAACAAAGAGTGGAGGGTCTCATTTGGTGCTCAGCACCCCTAAAGCTCTGATTCTAGAATAGAAGATAGTGCTGTTACTGTGCGTTTCCATGGTCCTGACCTCTGGTTATTATATTTGGCAAGTTCTCCTCACAAAACATGCCATAGATGAATTTGCTACACTAAAGTAAGGTAAAGACAGCGGCTGGGCCAGGTTTCAGGGCTCTCTGCTAACCACTGCTTTAGTTAAGAATAAATAAGTGAGTAAGGGAGTGTCCCTATCACGTTGCTGCCCTGTCTAAGAGAACATAACTGGCCCTGATTACATGGGATGACATGTTCTCTTAGGACATTTCTCTCTACCCCACGAATGTAAATAATTTCACAAATATAGCTGCACGAAATTTGAAGAGCAATGTCAGTTCCCATAAAAGACTGATCATTGAGAATTGTTCGGATGAATATGTGTACAGCATGATAGTGGTGTTTTCTCTTGCAGTGCTGAAAGGAAGTTTGTTGGCCAACACTCTAGAGGAGATGATGATGCAGAGAGGGAGATATTCAGCTTCGTGGGAGACTCCGGAGAATACAGCGCTGCTTCACAATGTCACCATGGGTATGTGCGCTCTGGCTTTTTCGGTTCTTGTACATCAATACATCAGTTATAAAATGTACCTATTCTCAAAATCCATTGTGGTGCTTTGGTGGTGCAAACGGCAGTTTGCTGTCCACCATTTTAAGTGGCTCGGCTTCAGTGCCCTGGTGACCACCTGCTGGATAGCAGGAATGACAAAAGGCACGCTGGGAATACATTCTAAGAATGCGCTGATTGGCAAATTATTGAGAACTGAAAAAGAGCGTTTCAGTAAGTACTGAAAACAGTGCGTGATTTAAGTTTGGGAGCTCTTGAACGATCTCAGCCTCAGTTTGTTAACTTCCTTTACAGCACATTTCTAAAGTGAAAACTTTAGATTCATTTGATTCCACTTTCAGAATGCCAATTTGGCATTTCATTTGTTTCATTTTCCCGCTGTTTTCCATCACAACCATGTAGCCACATTGGAACTTCCTGTCATTCCCACTCCACACCCCCAGGGGTGCAATGGTAGAGTATACACACTGCGCACAAGCAAGTTTTGTTGAATCCCACTCTGGGTGATCAGCTCAAAGTCCATTGTATAAGTAAACACACACATATAAACATAATATTATACATTAAATAGTTACAAAAATAACTAAAAAATATCTTTTGAACCTCCTGTGCATCTGAGTCTGCCCCATGCTGTCCCATTAAATTTTGTAGATTTTCTAACTGAAAAAGTTTTTATTAATAAATTCTTTATTAATTTTCTATATTGGTAAACATGAAACATTCAATTTCAAACTTCAATGTCTTATTTTTTACTCTCTGGTAGACTCCAGGTGCCTGCTTTGCCCAAAGAGATGGCTCTGGTTCTGGGGCCACTGCTACTTCCTTTCAGTAGGACTTAAAGAGCGCCAGTGGGCAGAGAGTGTAGAATACTGCGCAAAACACAACTCCAGCTTAGCCATCATCCAACACCAGGCTGAGATGGTAAGTCTGATGAGTTTTTAGAAATAACAAAGTGTGAGAGAATAGGAGGATAAACCAACGCTGTCCCTGCAATGAGGGTGGCATGCTGGCGCCTCATAGCTCCGAAGATCACCCAGTTTGATTCACAGCGTGCAGACTTTGCATGTTCTCCCTGTGCCAGCATAGGTCTACTGTAGCGTAGTTTTCTTCCCACATTCCAAAGACATCCGTTAGGTCAGTCCGTATCTCTAAATTGTCCCAGTGTGAGAGAGTATGCATGCGGGCATGTACCCTATGATGGATTGACACCCTGTCTAGGGTTGGCTCCCTGGCTCTCTGTGACCCTACTAGGGATTAAGAAGGTATGAAATGGGTAAGACTTTATTGTAATGAATTAATCATTCATTCGTGAGTTGTCATGACTGCCCTGCATGCAGGAGCAATATATGAATTCATGTAGTAATTATGATACGACAAGAATGTTAAGCATTACTACAGCATTACTTCATTTATGCTTCTGTGATGCAGCATTAATGCAGAAAAGTCCACTGAGGTTTTAGAGCAACATAAGCTGCCTTAAAGACAACATCTTTTCTAGGGACTTTGTGCATTTGTCAACAAGACAATGCAACACCGTGTACTGTTGCACATATTAAGAAATCTTTGCAGGAATAATGAGACAAAATAACACCCGAAACGTGTTTGGAAAAGGAATGGCAACATTACAAAGTGGTTAATGCTTTGTTGGAATGTGTTTCAGGCCTCAAATGCAGAAATGGAGGTTTATTAACAAATAAAATGAAAAAAAAAAAACATGAAACATCTCAGGTTCATACTGTGGACTGTGGTAGCCAAGCGGATAGGACTGTGGTAGCCTAGCGGATAAGGTACTGGACTATTGACCAGAAGGTCCAGAGTTCAAATCCCACCTCTGCCAAGCTGCCACTGTTGGGTCCTTGAGCAAGGCCCTTAACCCACAATTGCTTGGATTGTAAGACTGTACCAATTGTAAGTCGCTCTGGATAAGGGCGTCTGCTAAATGCTGTAAATGTAAATGTACTGTCTGCAATGAAGTGAAAGTCAATGTATAAAACATTGTGTTTATTTTACTTACATTTTCCATACTGTCCCAACCTTTTCTGATTTGAGGATTGCAATTATTGATGTTGCAGGAGTTTATCTTGGATCAGATGAGCGGGTTTTCCGACACGCCATTTCTCTGGCTAGGCCTCAGTGACTCGCAGGAGGAGGGGTCATGGGTGTGGCAGGACGGGACACCCTTACAAAAGTACAAAAAGTAAGTATTTGCCCACTGCAGCCTACAAGAAAAATTCAGTTTTATTTTGTTTTGGGAATAAAACCCCACAGCAAAGTGTCCAAATGATGCATTTTGCTGGTTTTAGAGAACAGGGATTAATATCTGTTACTAATCCTGCTCAGAATACCACCATATTATGTTAAATGTGCTGTATGCTGTATAACTCATTCTTATGTGGAACCCTAAATGGACCTAGATCATGTGGATTATAGTCATTTGTAGTGGATGAAGTCAATGTAATGAGGTGTGTGTGTGTGTGTGTGTGCTCTTAGCATTAAGGTGGAGTGGGATGCAGAGGACAGAGACTGTGCAGACCTGAGGGGGGACGGAAGTGTGTTTGCATCTGACTGCACAGGTCATGGACCCTGGCTATGTGAGAAACCCATGGAGCCACCGGAGCTCATACCAATACAACCATGACTGAATCTGCAGAACAGATCAGCTTTCCTTCAGTCTGTGTTAATGATCATCTCCCTGACTGGCAGCTGTGAAGTCTCACATCAGGGTCACTTGTTTAAGATCTGCAAGTTTCCAGCCAGGAACAGCGACAGTGAAGTTCAAGCAGATACACAGCAGTGTGCATTTTCGAGACAGGCGACAGGGTGAATTCTGCAGAAATAACTCCTCCAGTGGTGTTTCCTAAAGTACATTCTGTACAAACCATACAATAGGTTTATCCTGGTCAGGGCTGTGTTTGGGGGTCCAAAGCCTATCCCTCAATTCACTCCAATTCACTGGATGTAAGAACAAGTGCATGCTGGATGGATCTGGGGTTGCTGTTGGTGCGTGATTAGATGCAATTCAAAAAGACGAATCTACACTAAGCACCCAGGTGAGAGTGGAGAGGAAAACACCTTGAGACATATGAAGGAAAGGACCTTCGGAGGGACCGGGCTCAATGAGGAACCAATTCTCCTCAGAATTCAGGAGTTCTTGTCCAGTTATCACATTTTCCACCATGAATAGCCAATGTATTAAGATTACTTCATTTAACTACTAAAGAAATCTACCAGGGTATGGGATATGGGTGGGATGGAAGTTTTATGGGGCGATGTTTGTATTTAGTGTCTTCACAATTCAATTCACAGAGTCCTTGCCCAGCAAATTATACAGTGGTATGAAAAA